>QFFA01010091.1:0-13045 GCA_003316565.1 Russula foetens | reverse complement strand
GCGTGGTCGTAGCACCTCTTCACGAAATCACTCAACAGGTGGCCCCATCGTCGGACCAAACGGGTTGGTGCCATACAGCCAGTGATGGGAGTGGGGTTCTTCTTCTGCATCAGCTGCGGCGGAATGGCACTCTGCCCCCCCACGTTGAGCACACGAGTCGAGGAGTTGCTTCCTTTTGGCCCTCCGCTGCCGTCGTCCTGAGAGAAAAAACCATAGAGACCAGCATACAAGGGCTGCGCAACACAACACTTAACCGAAAGAAGCCAGTAGGAGACATATCCCTGGTGCTGGTACCACGGCGCAAGTCTCACCGTGACGGCCAGGACGCGCTTGGAGCTGCAAGCCAACAACGATCACCGCGCCACGGACCCAAATCAGTGAGCGAGCAAGCTTAACGCGCCAGAAGGTTTGCTTGCACGTTACGAGCGGGGTTAGAGGTTGTTGACAGATAGGGGAAAGTTAATCAGGTTTTAGCTACACAAGAAGGCGTGGTTCTCTGGGATGATTAAATAAACATGAATATACGAGATGGTTGGGCCACCGATAGCAAAAAGCGTTTACATAAATACATACTTAGAGAGGCCGCGAGGCGGCGGCGATACGGGTCCACACAGCCCCAGAAGATTAGGACACGAGAAACCACGAATAAGAAAGCAATAGTAGGTAGCTAAGGCAGGGGGTAAATATTAATCGGTAGAGTCCGCACCGCCGTCGGTCGATCTCGTTTCATCTGTTGGTGTGACGGACAGAGTAGGTGTAGGCGAGCGCTCGATCTTTGCATCCGGGCTTATTGCTCTCGTCTCTGTCCCCGCGGCAGATTCCAGAGCGCTATTGGGGGACGCAGATGCCTGTCTGCATTCGGAACCACCTTCAGAACGGACTGCGCGAGGGAGGCGCGTGTCAGTACTTTGTCCATGATGCACTAAACCGAACAAGGGAACTCACGATGCCGCTTAAGGAACCCCGAATCGGACAGACAGGATTAAGCATTGCACGCCAAGACGGGGAAAGGAACAGCAACGGCTATGTGACTCACGTTCAATGCATCGAGGCGACTGAAAGTCTTCCCGCACCCTTGACAGGCATTAATTTGGGACTTTGCGGAGTGCAAGGCCTGATGTCGCCTGGTATTTCTCTCGTAAGAATTACAAAGGTCGGGTAGAGAGAGAGGCAAGAGCTCGTCACGTACTTGCAATCGTGTTGCCGAGCAAAGCCCTTATTACACCCCGGCCACTCGCACTTGTACGGACGCTCTTCCGTGTGCGACCTCAGGTGACCTGATGCGGATCAGGCGTCAGTTCACAGTTCGTTGGGCACAAAGCGTGGTTCCCTAGGCACCTCTCAGATTGAACCGTCTTGTGAACGTGCTACCACAGCCCGGGACGGGGCACAGGAAATTGGCCTCGTTCCGGCGTCGGCTCGCGCTCGCAGCTTGAGTGGCAGACGTCGTGACCTGCTGTCGCTCGACCTGGAAAATGGGTGGAAGGCGGCACACCGCGCCCGGTGTTGCCGGGGAAGTGGTAGGGCTCGAGACGGTGCTCACTGCGGAAAGTGGAGGAGGCGAAGAGGAAGGTATGGTCTGCGAGTGGCTGTAGTACGACGCCGGGGATGGCGTGTAGTACGCCTCCGGGTCGGTGGGACTCCGTTTGCCGTCGCGCCGGGAGGCCGGGTAGGGCGGGTTGGCCGCGTGAGGGTGCGGCGATCGCAGCGGTGTAAGGGGCGGTAGTTGGTTGGTTTGGGATAGGTGCGAGCCTATGGGAGGTATGTGGAGAGGCGGGGCATTGAATGGATAGTGACTGGACGCGGGGGCCAGCCCTCCAAATGGATATGCACGAGGTGGGACATGAGCGGTCGGCGGCATGTCTAGTTTCAGACGGTGGGCTGCCAAGACGCGAGTGTTCTCTTGCTGAGACGCGGTGAGGGAGGGCTCGTTGGAAGCAGGGGTGGAGAGGGTAGGAGAGGAAGGGGTAGGAGAGCTTGCGCCGGGCAGCTGGGGGATGGTGGAGGGGATAGTAGAGGAATGAGATGAAGAAGGACGAGAGGAAGAGTTGTCAGAGGGAAGAGAAGAACCAGGGGAAGGAGTAAGCTGTGGCGAGGCGCTGGTGCTTGCGCCTGGTGTATCCCATAAGGCGTGGGGGGAGTGCGCCTGGAAGGGTTGAGGAGCTGGGTGCATGGATGACAGGAGTGAGAGGCTATGCAACGGGAAATTAAAAGTTGAACATGTACATGTACCAGGCCGCCGCGAGTTTTACAGCAGATTTGGGTGAGGCAGCGTTTCTTGTCCTTGTCCAGTTTCCCAGTCGCGGTCGGGCCAAGCGAGACGTTTTCCCGGTTTCGGCACACAAGCACCGACTCTACTAGGGTGGCTGTGTCGTCGTCGATCGTCAACCAACTAACACCACACAGCCTTTGGCTGATCCAATTTCACTATTATCACTCATCTATCATACAATACACTCTCTCATTCTTCACCCAGTACCCTCGCTTACAAAGATGTGAGAATCCATCAACCGCCGTCGCCGCATCAACTCGCTCTCTGATATCACCTGTCCACCAACCCCGACAACACCGGCTTTTCCAGGAGTCCCGGCCCGAACGACGGCATCGAATCCCTTGGGTGTGCGTGGTGGCGACCGGACCAGTCTCCCACTTTCCACTATCGGTCCCTTCTCGTCCATCTTCACACGCCGAATCCAGTCACTGCTTGTCCTATCCTCGGGTTCTGATGTCCCATTATAAGCCGCGACCCCTTTCCGAATCTTCTCTCTCCGTGTGGCTTCACCGCCCCTCTGTGGTTCACCTCCCATTGTGAATTCCCTGCGCACTTTGGGAATGATCGTGACAGACTCTTCGAAATCGGCATCTGGCGTATGTCCGCTGGATGCAACACCATCAACGTCGGGGGTCGAAATGCATACTCGGGGGGCAGTGTCACTATCCGGACACACGCGAACAGCGGTACCATCGGCAGATCCAGCAACGCTCTTGGAGAATATCCATGGGAGGATGTGTGAGAGATAAGGTGAGCGAGGTTCGATCTCGCTCGCTGACGTTTGCACAGACAACTTGGATGAAACACGGCTCTCGGTGGGCGAAACAGTGGCGAATACTCCTTGGATCCAGGCTGCAAGGTCATCAATAGCGACTTGTGCCTCTGGCATCAAAGACGGCATTTGGAGATATCCGTGGCTCCAGCCTGAGAAGATCTGCATTTGTAGCCAGTCTTCGTCACTCTCGAGACCGAGATAGCCAAGTTCATCCTCTAATTTTTGGAATTCGGTATCGTCCATGTCACCACGTCCAATCGCTAGGGCCTTTAGAATTTCCTCACGGCGCTGTCGCTTAGCCTCCCGAACGCGTCCCGCGAAGATGATCGTGTCATCGACGAGTGGATCCTTCTCGCCGCATTGAAGCAGAAGAGGTGGGAACTTTGCGAGAAGTTGCGAAGGAGTCAGGATAGGCGAGATGTGGTAGTCTGACGCAAAATCGGGATTAAGATGAGGGCCAATGTATAGGATGGCCATGGCACGCATCTAAGAAAGCCAAAGTCAACGTCACTCTCACCCTGAGGAGCCTAAGGCGACTCACCATGGTCGGTGAAATGATGCGGTCTTGGAAGTAACCTGACCGAGAGGTCATAGTCAGACGCATTCCAATGGGCGCATTTTTCCTCTCGTATGCCGCGCGTCTACGCTTCTTGGCAACTTCCACGTTCGCTCTGAGGACCTCGGCCGCAAGTTGTGTTTGCGCTTCCGTATTCAAAATTTCTCTAACGCCGTCTCTTGGGCCGCGAGTATTAGAAGTCAATGCGTGGTCGAAAGATGGAGTAATGGGGCTGGAAACAAGCGAGTCTTGCCATCGGATGCGAGCCTCAATCGGGCGGTGTTCTTCCTCGTCGTCATCCTCCTCGCTCGATGAATCAGTGAACATACGGTTGTCTGCCCCGAGTTGAATCGTCTGATCATGCAGCTGGGAATACGACCGCTGAGAATTCGATCGCTTATTGGTTGGCGAGCTCGTTGAAGGTCCTGTTATCGAGGTCATACCGATACCAAAAGCATCTCGCCAGCTCTTTTTGCGGACCGGGGAACTAGGGTTTCGCTCTTCATTTACCATGGCCAATGGATTAGCATGGGAAAGGTGATCCTTAGCACCACGAAGTTCCTTTGCCCAACCCTCATTACAGCCATCATCATCCGACGAGTAGAAGAAGCTGGAGGTCTGTCTTCGTAGTAATGATGGGGACTTTGCGTGCTGTCGATGTTCATCTGCCTCAGTCTCCTCGCGTAGAACTTTCAGATGAGATGGGGTCATCCATGAGGTGAAGTTGAAGTCCAAGGCAGGGTAACTAAGTAAGACTGCAACTGGGAGGGGAAGCGGTTTAGGTGGACGAGATGCCGGTGCAGAGTACGGCAAAGTTGGATCTGACATGAGGAGATTGTGCTCAAGAATCTTCACAATACATCCAGTGGCCAGGCAACCTCCACTAATGGCAGGTGAGGCAAGGGCATTCAAGCGGAAAACATATATACGCACGCAGAATCGCCTGAGAGAACAATATTAATGTCTTCCCCACCAATCCCAATGGCTTTACCCTTAGACTCTACAATGATTCGGTATGCGTCAAAGACCTCATCGACCGCAAAAGGATACGGATCTGAGGAATGCGTGTTCAGCAAGCGTGGTAGATAGACCCAAGCGGAATAATGACTTACATTCTGGGGCTTTACCATACTCGATTGAAATCACGGGCCTGCCGGTTTGTACTGCCCATGATCGGAGGCGTTCTTCATGATGCTCGGGACCCATCGAGATGAACCCACCACCCGGGACATCGAAGATCAGGTTGTGTTCAGAGGAAAGAGCCATCAAGGAATCCTTGGACTGGTTGTGCTCTGGACGTGGAGAATAGAAGAGATATACGGTAATGGGTCTTGTATACGGAGACGACTCCGGGCGTGGCAAGAGGATCTTATGACGAAGCGCAATAGGCTTCTTATGACTAATAAATTGAAGCTAATGAATAAGTCAACAATTGCAGCTGGCCGAGCAACGCAAGGAGTTCATACGAAGGGGTTACTTGTTTTCTCCCAGGTCACGCGAAGCATTTCAACAGTTGGGGCCGCTCGAAATTTCCGGAGCTAAGGTCGTAACTTCTAGCAGCAGTTGAGAAATGTGTAATGATGAACCTACCTTCTCGTCGGCTTCATTAGCAAAGATAATATAATACACAGAAAATATGATGGAGCAGATGTCTCGTAGCCACTTCTGGCGGATGTTCATGGCGGTGGCGAAGCCTGCATCGAGACCTGTGTTGATCCAAGTTGCACGATAGTACGAAGGAGCATACTACAAGAAGAGGTTATAACCAAATTGACTAGTTGGAGGAAACTCACAAGTCGTGCCAGGGGTTCGGGTGCTGTGGGGAAGCAACTTAAGCTTTCGCGGGTACTATTTCGAACCACATCAGAACTCACCGCCAAGCCCTACTAGTTTATCTGCATTACGCATGGCATAGACTGCGGTCAATGTGCTGGCGATGATTTGCCATGGGGTGAATTTCCCTGAAAACAGTTGAGAGATTGGGCCAATGTTACTGTCGAGATTTGGAAACGAACCGAGCTGCCTGTTTAAGGCGCGTATCCAGAGAATGCGAGGCCCACGCGCGTCACCCCTCGTGATCCTCCATAACCAAAAGAGAATTACGAGAAATACCTAGAGAAAAAAGGATGTATGCTTAGTGGAGGGCGGCAGAGAGAGAAACGCGGGAGAGTACTTGGGTGCGCTTCCAGGAAGGGCTAGGGGTGCCAACGAGGTGATCAATCATGAGGATTGTGATTGTATGCTACAATTAGAAAACGAAGGTAGTATAGCTGGTGAAAAATGGTGGCGATTTGTGGCGTACGGTGAAGGTGGAAGGGATATAGGTGAGGTGAGGCGAGCAAGAAGTATTAGAGGCCACGGAAAGACTTGCATGTGATTGTACTTGCTTGATTCTAACTGACACACGTGATGCACGAGATCTCGGAGTCTGCCGAGCAGTTAAAGTGCTTGTGATCGGTTTCAGCACGGGTGAGTCCGGGCTTTGGATGTGTGGTGGGTGCGTGTGCCAGCTGGCCAGGCCTGTCTGCAAACAGCGACCGAGATCAAAACATGTCCTCGTGTGAGAGTTTCCCGTCTGATATTCCTTCACAAAATCCGTTCACTACTCACATAGGTAAGTGGCGTATATCATTTTGACTCGAATTAACCTTCTATGGGCACTCTTCGTTTCAGAGTTGTCTAGCGCCTCGCTGGGCGGTGCAGTCTTGTCCATATCCGATGAATTTTTCGCAGAGGCGTTCCATCTTTTGCTCACAGAGGTAACACTCACGTGCTATTCTGCATCGTATCCATCTCACGGATCTCACATTCTCACAGCCTGCAAAGAGCCTGAAAGGGCAATTTGGTCCGAACGGCGCTCTTTTTGATGGCTGGGAAACCCGTCGACACAACATCAACCATGACTGGTAAGAGTTTGAGAGTTGAACTGTGGAGAGAAACCAATGAAGTTTGTCACAGGGCGATCATCAAATTGGGGACGAGCGGAACCATATGCGGGTTTGATATCGACACCAGTCACTTCAATGGTGTGTTCACTCGAGTTTGAATGGCAAACCCTTGACATACCCCTCCGAAGGTAACGAGGCTCCTGCGGCGTCTGTGCAAGTTTTGCATATCACAGAAGGAGAAGAACCACCGGAAGCACATGATGCGCGAGTGCGACTATGCCAACAGAAGGCCAACGAGACACCGCTGACTGCATCCTTAGTGGACAGAAGTCCTCCCAAGGGTACCTTTAGGGCCCTCGACAAGACACTTTTTGATGATACCCGAAACGCAGGCCGTTAATTGTGTCAAATTGAATATGTATCCCGATGGCGGTATCGTGAGTCGGCCAATGACACGTGTCATATTCTTTGCAGACGTCCATTGGTTCCTAACAGGCTCGATTCCGTGTGTACGGTAACGTTTCTCCCGTTCACCCGAAATCTCCGAACGAGTTGTTTGACATGGCGCACGTGTTTGCTGGTGGGAGGGTGGTTTTCACGTCGGACCAGCACTTTGGTGTGGGCTCAAACCTCATACTCCCTGGCCGAGGTCTGTCCATGATTGCATGGGATAGTGGCTGTAGCTTACACTCCAAAGGGAAGGATATGAGTGATGGGTGGGAGACTAAACGAAGTAGGCAGCCCGGACATAAGGATTGGGCGATTATCAAACTGTAGGTGCACTGGTTGCTGACATCATGTCACGCTTTAATGAAGCTACCTACCAGAGGGGCAACTGGCCATCTGTCCTACGTCGTTATTGACACTGCGGATTTCAAAGGCAACTTCCCTCAGTACTGCGAACTTCACGCTGTCAATTGTGACTCGGACATACCTCCGCACCCAATGTCGCACTCTCCCCCACCAACCTGTCATCCATCTCCGGAGAAAGAGGCTCTGACTACCAAGGACGACAAGTGGACGCTGGTTCTTCCAGAGGTACAACTTGGACCACATCGCGAGCACTACTTCCAACTGGAAAGTGCCGGACAGGGTGCATTTACACATGTCCGAGTGACCATCTTTCCAGATGGTGGGTTCAAGCGAATACGCGTCTTTGGGAGCAAAGTGCCGACCCTGGGCGACGAGATCCCCACACATAGCTTCAAACACGCCGATTCGATTGACCGGATCCTTGGTAACGTAACGGCTGAGGAGAATCACCTTTATCTGCGAAAGGTTTTAGCCCTCCCTCTCACGCCAGAAGCGTTTGCTCCGTTTGGCCAGGTCATACAGTCTTATACAGACACCACCAGCGCTCCGCGCGCCGTGAAGATAACACAGGCGAACTTTGGCACCGCCTCCAAGTACCACAAGCTTTCGTTACTCAAAAGCAGCTACCCGGAGGATATGGGTGCAACCACTGGAATATCTGTATACAGGTGCCAGCCAGCAGAAGTTGTGAAAACCGGCACAAGGAGAGAGCTTATGTTGAACGCATTGGAGAGGCACCCATTCACCGATCAATCGTTTCTTCCAATGGGTCATGACAAGGATAATGTATATTTGGTGGTAGTTGCCAAGAATGGGCTCGACGATAGGCCAGATATCGGCACCCTGCGCGCCTTCGCCGTACGTGGAGACCAGGGTATTGTGTATAATACGGGTGTTTGGCGTAAGCAGCATCCCATCCTACTAGTAATCTATCAACAACAGTGCTGAGCAACCACAACCACGTAGATCAACCAATGACGGTATTAGACAAGGTTTGTGGCTCGCCTATGTTATGGTATTATGACTGATGCTTGTCTGTTGCACTACAGCCGATGGATTTTGCTTGTGTGGAGACGCAGATAGGGAACGGTGACGCAGCAGATTGCGAGGTGATAGACCTTGGATCAGAGAGCGTGATTATCGAGGTCGCGTAAGCGAAGATCACGTGAATGTAGGATCGTAATTACCAAAATTGGGAATTGAGGTGTCGGAGTGCGAAATTGTGCAGACCAAGGCTTACGGGTCACCAACTCTTCTCTCGTGAACTCCTACTCTCCCTCTTTTCCTCTGAGACGACAGTCCTTTTGTAGGGCCAACCATGCAGGAAGTTCATTCAAGAAAGCGTCCTCACCTAGGTGACTCGGACCCTCTTCCTTCCAAGAAACGCGCTGTGTCTGTTAACGGTACCACCGCGCCTGTCAACGGCAATGTACATCCCAATACAGAGGCAGATGACGAACCCAGAGATCAGGACAATTTAGAGGTCGCCTCTGTGTTCTATGTCATTGCGTTAATCATAGTTACACGTTTTTATTGTTGTTTTCTAGCAATTCCGCAAGGAGGCCATTTTCCGCCGCATGAGGCACTATTCACGAGAAAATGAGCGGAGCCAAGCCCGAATAATCGAGCTGGAGCATCTTAAAAGCACCTACGAAGCGAGTCTCGCAGTTATGGGGGCTTGTTGGGCTCAGGTTCGTTGAACTTTCGCTTCATTCGCTGTCGCTCTGACCTCCCCTTCCAAGCTGGTCGACACAATAAGGGCGCATGTGAAACCTGACCTCTCGCCGCCTTCAGATGATGAAGTCGAAGGTATGTGCTATGTACTGTTTCCAAGTTGCCACCCATACTCATTACCTGGAAGATCTATTCTGTCTTTCCAAATGCATATCATCTGAAGATAGCCCCATCCTTGCCGCGGCTTTCGAGGAAAAGGCACGATCTACGCACAAGCTTGTTGCCGCTTTTGTGCAACTGAACGGGAGCGATTCCTTGAGGGACGAGATTTATAGGCGATATCAACATTCTCGAACGGAGGTATGTCACTCGTTCCTGTCTAACACGACATGAAATGAACTATTTGGTGACCCCAAAGTGCACGGCGTTGCGTTCAGAGCTTGAATTGACCAGAGCAAACCTGAAGGACTGCCTTGCACAGCGTGATCGATATCATTCCGACCTCGCTTCTGTTGAGATGCGGCTAGATCGAGTGCAAAGTCGTACAGTTCAAGCAATACATGGCCGCGCACAATCTCCACCGAAAGAGGCGGCTGTAAAGGAAGAAGAAGGTGACGAGAAGGAAGAAGAGGACGGGAAGGAAGAAGAACGGATGTCGTCCTCTCCCGCAGTGAGTGGCCAATTTATCGGTGGGAGCCTTTCTGATTTCCTTTTATACTTTTCTGATTCCAAACTAGCCAATGTCTGCGCTTGCCCCCCCAACTCCCACTTTGAGTGAATTACAGGAGTGGCAAGACATCGCCAAAGTTCGTGAAGATAAGATTTGTGAACTAGAGTCAATCGTCGAGAACTTGCGACATGACAACCGTATGCTGACTGTAGGATGCCTTTTTTTATATTCGGAGAAACCGGGCTAACCTTTCTATAGCAGAGTGTTCCCTCGAGCGATGCCGTTTCAGGAACAGAAATCTACAAGGCGCTAATTCAGACGATCTCTCACCTTGAATATATCCTAAAGGAGAAGGAGTCTCAAGTCACCACGTCTGCTCCTGAGGAACCAAAGACACCGACCCTCTCGGATTCTAGCGATGAGGAGCAGGTGCGTTCAGTTTTTACACGACACGCCTTCTAGGGCCATATCTATCTTGCAGAGGGAGAAGGAGCGTCGGGCGGCGGAAGAGAAGCGCATCCAAGAAGGAAGTCGGTTACGCAAACAACGCGAGCAGCTGACCGCCGAATTGAACGAAGTCAAGGCGCAGCTCACCAAGCGACCCTCTCTGGAAGAAATGAAAACCCTCATCGCATCGTATAATGTAAACGTGTCCCAAGTGATTTGTCGTCGAAGTGCTAATGGCTAGAGTAGAATCGGATGGAAGTCTATCAATCGGAGGTATCCCGGCTGAAGCTTTTACTCGCTGCCAAAGCAGGGGACGAGGATCTCGTCAACTCCCTCCGAAAGGAAAGGTCTGGAGATGTGGCGGAATTGCGGAAACGGCTCATGTGAGTCCCATTTTTTACTGGCTCGGACGTGTCTCGTAACATCAGTCTCAGGTCATCCGATGCACGTGTTTCTGATCTCGAGAGGCAGCTCGCCGCGCTTTCCCTGCAGCACCCTGATATCTCTCATTATATAAACGCTGAAGCTGACGCCCAACGACAATTGAATGCTGCGAATAAACGCCTCGCTCAATTTCGTTCAACCTTTGGTGAATCGTCACAATTACCGCCCGATGTGCGACAACTTGTGGAACAACTGAAGTTGAAAGAGGAGGAACTGAAGGTCCTTCGGCTACAAGACGTGCAGCACGCAGATGCGGAGGCTACGTTGTACGATGAGATTGGAAAGCTGTCAGCAGCTTGGGAATCTCTGCAAGTACAAGTGACAAGTAAGGTGTTTGACCTGGCGGCCGCCGAAGAGAGGATCATGAAGGCGAATCTCGACGTATGTCCCATTACTTCTCAAGGTCATGCTTGTTAATCACCACATACTTGGGATACAGAAAGCCAAGGCAGACAACAAGTTCTTCGCTGCCATGCGCGAAAAGGAAGCCGTCGAGAACGAGCACAAACACCTCGCGCGGACAAACGAAAAACTCCTCAAACACGTCTCCAACCTAACGGATGTTGATAAGGCGAACACAAATCGGCTGGCATGTACAACTATCGTTCAACGTGGACTCAGAACTCACATAACTGGCAGACCGTAATGGATCAAACTGTAACCGCCGCCAATGCGAAGGCGGAGGCATTTAAGAACCGTACCATGTCTCTAGAGACGGAGCTCTTTCGAGCTCGTGTATCACGGGTGGAACTTGAGACTGATGTCTCTCATGTGCGTCGGAGCTCATGGATTTAAGCAATAGCTTACCTTCGGCCCCCAGTATCGAAAGGTGATCGATGATGGAAAGAAGACATTTGCTGAACTCTCGACTGAGCTCAGGAAGACACAAGAGGCCTACTCATTGGCAAATCTGGCTATCGAGCGGCAGAGGAAGGCAGGGGAGAGCAAAGGAATACCGTCATCACAGAAGGAGGCCCAACTACAGAAAGAGGTGGACAAATGCATGGTGGGTACCAAACGCAACTCTCAGTTGTCGGCCGTGCGCGTCCTGATTTGTATTTTCTTCAGAGCATCCTCAAGTGTTCAACGTGTAGGCAGAACATGCGCTCGACAATACTTACAAAGTGCCTGCACAGTACGTTTTTATCGTATCCTTACACGTTTCTACCCGTGATTAAGATTTGTTCGCGTAGCATTCTGCAAGTCATGTATTGACATGCGTATCTCAACACGGCAGCGCAAGTGTCCTGCATGTAATCTCCAATTCGGCCAGTCAGACGCACAACAATTATACTTCCAATGAATGGTGCAGTTGTGGCCAAAGTCCTGGATGCATATTATATGTTGCGGACTTCACATGTCGCCTTTTTATGTTCTGACATGCCTTAGTTTCATACATTATCATTCTTTTCGTTATGAGCAAAGATCTTCACGCATGAATCTACCGTTTTCCATGCTCGGCACAATAAGCATTGATATTGTAACGGGACATATGCCATGGACAATCGTAGCGAACAGTTTCAAGGTCACCGCTTAACCCAGGTGTACTGAAATAAGGTAGTGAGGAACGGAAGTTGCGCACGGATAAAAAGGTGACTCACCCGCTTGCGTGCTTTGGCAAGGCCTGTCTTTTTCCTCTCCACCATGCGGGGGTCTCGTTTCATGAGTTTGGCTAAGGGGTATATGAGAATGAGTACAAGCGGAGAGTGGGAGCATCTCGCCTTTTCGAAGAATAGAGTCAACTTCAGGTACGTGTGTGACGATACCTTGCGCGATACCATGAGCGATTGCGCCCGCCTGGCCAGTCGTGCCACCACCGCGAACAATCGCGAATATGTTGAATGCACCGAGCACACCAGCGAGCTTGAGTGGACGCACAACACGCTCGCGGTCAGCTGGTGTGGCAAAGAACTTGTTCAGCGGCGCATTGTTGACCAAGATCGTCGTCGTCGTCACAGGCACGCGCGAGGACGCGGCCGGCGACGGCTCAAATGCATCTTCCACTACAGGCGCGAGAAGATCTGCGTCTGAGGTGCGCGTCGACGGATCGGGTGTTGCGACTGAAGGGGCTGGGATAGCTGGGGGTTCGCGGACGGGGATCATCCAGACGCGGGCGGCGCTCTCTTTGCGCTTGCCGACGGTGTACGAGCGGCCATAGCGGTCGAGATGGACGCGCTTGCGCACGGTGCGCAAGAGGGCGTTCTCTTTATCGTCGCGCTCGAAAAGGGCAAGGACGGGGTATATGGTGTCTGAGAGAGCGGTGTGTCCGGCTGTCGACGCGATGCGCGCACACTCCTCCAGGTCGGCAAGGACGGTGATCATGCGGCGGTAGCGCGCCGTCGTGAGCGAGCCGGAGAACATCGCCGAGAGGCTCTGGCGGTTGCGCCAGAGGTGAGGAGCTGGTGGGAGGGAGGCGCGCGCGAAGGCGGGGAGAGGCAGGAGCGAGAGGTGGGAGAGCGCACGGCGGGTGCGCTCGAGGGCGGTCTCGAGTTGGTAGAGGTGGTCA
>QFFA01010075.1:0-16538 GCA_003316565.1 Russula foetens | reverse complement strand
AGAAAGATGACGTGGGGACTGGGGTCGCTGGCGACGAGGCGTTTCTTGTGGCCGTGAAAACCGCCTCCAGCTACACCATAATCTTGATATCCGTGATGAGAATCTTGTCCTCCGTCATCCCAAGCCTGTAAGGAACGCGGTGAAGTGTAAATGAATGGGGTGAAGGAAAGGTACAAGTACCCCGCCATTGAATTTCCTCTTCTTGCCATCTCCATAGTCGTCATCTCTGCCTCTCCCAGACCATGAACCACCTTCATGCCAGGCCTCCTTTCCCATGTCCCATTCGCGATTGTAAGCCATGGAAAGTTGGGAGTGGGAGCTGAAGAAATAAGAAGAATGAGGAAAGCACGAGTACCGCCGAAGAGTCACGCACGACGACAAGACTACTGTAATGCGGTCACAAACAAGGATCAACAATCCACTTGTACCCACTTCCAACACAACTCGGTAATGGCTGGACACGGTACGTTCATAACTAAATCGTTGATTGGAGCACTCTCTTACCCTTTGTTTCAGGTTTTGTGAAGGTGTGTATCGATGCTACGAATTTCTGCATTCCATGTCTTATTCACGCCTCGCAGAATGATCCTGCCGTGGAGAGATGGATCCGTATGGTGGGTCAATAGTACCAGTAGCACGTTGACGAAACGAATAATCATCATCGATCGTTGTTCGCTTTCAGCGCGAGGACGTGTACAAGCATTTTAGATTCACCTCTCGAGCATCGTGGATTTCACTAACTGGTGTGGTTCTTATCCCGGGCGCATTGCTCTATTTGTCCGCTCAACAAGACGTACGTCGTCTATTAACAGTATCATGTATTAACGCAAATAAACTGAATCTTTGTAGTTGAAGTGGAATTGGAGTGGAAGGCGAAAAGGAGAATCGTTACTCGCACACCCTCCCCAGGCAGTCAACTCGACAGAAGAATAGATCTTAAACGCGGCCCCAGTATTTTATAAGTGCCTGTTCAAATCCGTTTACAGAGTTCGATGGCAACCTTGCATCCCAATCCCACTACTGAGCTGAGAAATGCGTGTGCTGGCGCCCTTTGAGAGTCATGTTCGACAGCGGTATCAAGATGTTCGAGTTCGTCATCCCGGAACTCACGAATAACGTCCCTCAGAAGCAGAATGCTAGGATGAGTGAAACCTTGTAGGTCCTTTAGTTGACTGAATTCATGTAAGAAATCGCCTGCCAGTCAAAGACCGAGTGCCAAGGCACTTACTCGTCGTAGTGTTCACCGATGACCGTCTCAACCGCCTCTGTGCATGCCATTGCCGCCTCCTTCCCCATGAGCGCTGTGACAGCACCTAGTCCGAACCCAGCTACCTTCGCAACCTCCCATAATGCCGTTGGTCGTACTTGATGCTGAACTTGAAGCTTGTTCATGACATTGAGGTGCTTTTTCTCTTGGGCCCACATATCCTAGAATCCGGTAGAGCAGTTAATATGGCGCAAAATGTGGGTAGCGGTAGCTTGCCTGTATTAGGGACGCCGTCGGGGGATCACGTCGGAGGACGGCAAGTTGTCCCATATAGATGTAATTTGCGGCAACTTCACCCGCCTGATCAACTCTCAAGGCAGCCTCAAGAAGACTTCGCTGAGATGGCGAGAGGTCGTTCGGCGTAGAAGCGGTGGATACATCTGGGGCTGTACCAGGATCAAGATAAGCGGAGGAAGGCACTGGCCTCTGGGAATGAGCGAATGAACGCAGGGGAGGTCTTGCAGATAATCGTGGGTATTTTGGGCACCTACGCAACATGACTGTGTGGATGGAAGTGGGGATGGGAAGAAGATACAACCGAGCTCCATGAAATATCACGCCGTGCGATGCATGTTGCACATCGGACCATGGCCCTCTTCCGCCCTTTCCATGACCAGGGCTTCGAGGACATATGTGCCATTCCAATTACCACTTTTCTCGAGGACCTTTGTAATATTCGTTGGGCTAGGCCAAATACAGGTTATGTGTTAGACAACGGGCGGTTTCTCGCGCTTGTCTTCTTCCAAGACCCGAGCGCCATCCGACATTTCCACGCCCCCAGAATCTCCCCATTCAATCCCCATCGCTCCTTTTGTACCTCCTCGCATGTCCCGTAACATCGTCCCCGCTTCTGGCGTCGCTGACGGGCCAGGTATAAGTGCGTATCTGTATCATTCGTCCTAGTCTCGGTGCCTGATGTGCCTCGTCGAATTGTTAGTCGTCAGATTGCGGGATACCGTCAAAGCGGTCAAAGTCCACAGGGTAACAATACTCTTCTAACCATACGGTGTCTCGTTGCTGAAACATGGCGCTAGGGTCGATTGTCTGATCTTTCCCGACAATGTGACTCTTTACTCTCCATGATGAGGGAATATTCACCGCGATTAGTTGGGACTCCGGCAGCCATGGAAGCCGACGCAATTGAGAAGTACGTTTGCTCCCTTTGCTATTGTCTCGGACACGTTGTCCAATGAGTCATCACAGTGCCGTAGAACATATCCTGAAGCGAGTGTCGACCTGGGCAGCGCTAAGCGACACGGCAGCTTTCCTCAAGCAGAACGAGATTCGGGCTGGCATCGAGGAATGTCATCGTGAACTCACGACGTGCTCTGACAAGTTCACAGTACGCCACCCTTACGTGACTCCGAGGGTCTATAGTCATTTCCCCCCAGATGGCATTATCGATGATGAGTAACATCGAGAATCAAAGGCACCACCACGCCAGAGAGCGCGAGCACAGGCAACTGGTCGACATGATAGCTCACTTCCTAGAAGAAGTGCGAACGTATAGCCGTTTCATGGCTACGGAAGCACCACAGTTGGGCGAACCACTGCTCCAAGTAAGTCTAGTATAGCCCTATCACATCCATGCACGAGGGGTTCAATGTGTTGTAGTCACAACTCTTGGAGATCGACGTAGGGCAAAGCACTCTCCCGGTAGTATCATCTCCGCCTCCCAGGACAGCAGATAGTGAGTATTCAACCCCGTCTTACTACGGATGGTGGCCAACTGCCTCGCACATTGCAGTCTCAGGAAGGGTTTCCAAAGTCAGCGAGCAGGCCGTCATTGAAGGAAGCCTCTTGGTTTTCTACCCCGGCGAGTGGACCGACGATGGACATCGTGTACGTTCCATGTTGTTCGATAAATGATCAGAGATTGACCATGTGCCAGACGGCACTCGGCCGCCTCAGGGACTCCTCCCCGGCTTATCAAATGGCAAGTGCGACGATTGAATAACGTTTTATCACTAAGCAACTCTCCTGCAGCTCTTCAAAGAGCGGATTGAAGCTTCGCTCGGCCTTCAACATAAGAACATACTTAGCTTCTTTGGACATATAACCATAGAGGACGTCGTATATTCAGTAAGTCGACCCTGCCCACGGATGATGATATCCTGAACATGCCTGCAATTACCGTAGGTCAATCCGTGGATGGAGAACGGCAACGTCCGGGACTACATCCGATTGAATCCCGATGCAGATCGTATGCGTCTTGTCAGCGAAGTTGCGTCAGGTGCGCGCAAAACATGGCGTTTTGTGTCAGCGGCCTATGTTGATCGATAACCGCCAGGTGTGGAATTCCTTCACGAAAGAGGGATTGTTCACGGCGATTTATGTGGTGTAGGTTTCTTGACTTCCTGGATGGACCCACCTCACCTCCTTCATCTCCCAGAAAAATATTTTAATCAATGGCGACGGCAAAGCAGTTGTCTGTGGGTTCAATTTGTCCGACCTCTCCAACGTAAGTTGGTGCATCTAGTAGACCTCTCGGCCTGACATGAAAACCATACTCTATAGCCGAACCTCGACTTAAACCGCGCACGATGGTTTGCTCCAGAAAAGATCACATCTGCAAGCGTTACTTCTCCAACTGAGGCAGGAGACGTTTGGTCATTTGGGTCGCTCTGCCTCGAAGTGTTCACAGGAGAAGACCCCTACAGCTCAAGTTCGGACTTATATGTGCCTGTTTTGTTGAGCAGAGGCGCAATACCCGATTACCCTGAGTCTACAGCAGTGGGGCTCAGTCAGAATATGTGGGAACTAATGCAATCGTGCTGGAAGATCGTCCCAGCAGAGCGTCCTTCGATGTCTTCGATACAGTCGGCGATACTTAGTATGCGTCCTCCCCGTGTTTGTAAGTGGTTCCTTACCTCACTCGGGTCCATGCTCACCCTTTTTATCTCGACATTCAGCTCGCCAGCAGTCTTCCGGAACGTTGGATAGTGCTGGATCAACCGAAACGAGCCAAAGGTCTGGCGGGAATGCCTCTCCCCAGTCTCCCATGCTACTCGGGTTTCCACCACCTACTACCTTCGAGCGCAACCTGTTAGCACCTGCTCCCCCGGTTAGAACCGTTGACCCGCTAACGGATAATCAAGTCCCAATTGCGCACATTAGGAGAGCGAGCGATCCTCCTTCAACGGTATCCGGACGCCTCCCACCTCTCTTGGAGGTTCCCCTCAACAATCTACCAGCTTCGCCTTTAACAGCTCCCGCCCAATTTCCGTCAGTCCCCCCTGTCAGACGAAGCCAGTCGCGCCCCTCCACTGCTCCTAGCCCGACCATACCTTCAATGCCTTCTCCTCTCCCACCGGACTTACAAAGCCAGTTTAGTGTTGATTCGATATCGTCGCAGAGCACGTCAAGCACAAGTGAATCGGGCCCACGAGAACGGTGGCAGTTATTCAGGAGTCCTAGAAGGACCCAAACGACCCCAAATACAACCCCCAGCGAAAACGGCGATTTAGTATTCCCGAGATCTCCAAGCAGTGATCATCCATCTATATACCGGAGTGCGCCACCACGGACCCCTCCGAGCCGAGCTCTGACAACCCCGACCAGAGCTCCCAGGGGAGCGGCTCCCCAACCTTCTCGGTCGGCTAGTTTGCTCATAAATTCACCCCAAACCCGTAATTGGGAGCCTGTGAGCTCAACGGTCCTCCAGCTCCTTGGGAGGGTCGCAAGCGATTCCCAGAGTCTGCTCAAGCCTTCATCGGACGGCTCTGTATCGGTGGGAAATCTTGAAGGCTTCGTCTCGAGGATCATCACTAGTACTGGCAGTGCAAATGCATCCAGGGACAGCCACTTCAAGGCCACGTTTTTGACTGTTTATGGCCTTTTTGCGACCAACGAACGACTTTTCGAGATTTTGAGAAGACGATTTGAGTTGACGGGGCTCGATCCAACCCATGCACACTCTCGGTTTAAGTAGGTGGAACATTCAACCCCGGATTACGAGTTCTGATGATTGGTCTCAGCATCTTACTCTTCATCGAGAGTTGGCTCAAGAAAGGGTTTGAGGACGAAGGGCTCGATTGTTCGATGATGATCAGGCGATTCGTCCTTGCCATCAGAGGCTCCGAGACCATGGAAGCGAAGGCCAAACAAATCGCTAGTCTGATCGAAAGCCCCGACAGTGTGCGTTGTGACAGAACCAACTATCAGTGTGTTAGCTGACCAAATTTTCAGATCCGGCGGCGGCAGCCAGGGAGCTGTGCCCGACTCCGACGCGAACCTGCTGAAAGGCCGCAAGGAGTGACACCCGCTGATCTGGCGGCTGCCCTATCTGTTGTGGAGGGCGACCGGTTCAAGTACATAACTTATTGGGACTACGTGAACATCGCCCGAGGGCAGCTAGATGCGCGCATCAACGTATTCAACACTGTTCACGACTTGGTCACGGTGTGGGTGAAGAAAACCATCTTGATGTAAGCATTCGGCTTTATTGCTGGGAGTCAAGATGCTGAGTCAATCCCCTCCTCCCGGGTTTATGGTAGTTCTGACGATCTTGGCGAGCGAATGAAGATGTACGAGGAATGGATCTATACGGCGCAGGTCAGACACCTTGATGCTTTCTGATATGGCGATACTGACCCAAGCACCAGGCATGCCGGATTATGAACAATTTTTCATCAACAGCTGCAATTGTGGCCGCGCTGCAGTCTGAGATCGTCACTGTGCTAGCTCTTACGTGCGAAAGCAAGGCCAACCCGATTCTACAGGCATTGGCACGAGAACTCGTGACAGCGGATGGCGTGTATAATAACACATTACGGCAGGCGAAGACGAAAGACCTCATCCCCTGGCTAGGTATGGTTGTCCCTCTATGTTTTTTCTCGCTACTTTGATTCTAACTTGACGCCTGCAGACCCCCTCCTTTCCTCTCTCAACTCGAACTTTGCCCACAGCGATCCCATCGTTGAGATGGACGGTCATCCCCTTATCGACTTCAAACAGTGCGTTCTTCTAGCAGAGCAGATCGATTCCCTCGTCCAGTACTCGCCGCCTCGCGTCCGCAACTCAACGCGACCGGAAGTGTTGTCGTACGTGGAATATAGTCTCAAGTCCTGCGTCAACAACGACGTCCTGCGCGACGTCGAGGCTCGCAGCTCCAAACTCGTCGTCGAGGAGCGGGCTTTGCTCGATCGTCGGGAGAAGATGAGGTTGCTCGGGATGGTATGGACACCGCACACTCACTCAAAAACGAAGAGAAGATAAATTTTCGCCACCTCTATTTATCTATGCTTTCGTTTTTCATCTCCGTCTGCATTATCAATAATTATTTATTTCATGTTTGCAGCAGTACATTAATTAACAGAGGGGCGGGCACGATGGCCGCCCTACTTCTCGCGTCCTATCTTCTCGCTTTGGTCGCTCGCCGTAATATCCTGGCGGGCTCAGATTTACTCCCCTCACTCTCTTGTCCTTTGCTATCGGGTCCAGGTTCATACTGTACGGATTTTGTATACCTTTTTCGATGTAGAATGTGATATCACAGTACCACGGACAATAATAATACCTTGTACGCCTCACTTTCACGCGCAGAGGAGAGAGGCTCGAACTTACCATATACGGTCGCCACCCGCCTCAGCTTTTGAGTCGTTGTATCACATCCTCTGCTTCACTTCCTTGCTATTTGGTTTATCTGAAGTTTATACGGGGTTCGTACGGCTACACTACACGATGTACACTGTAATGTGATGACACAGCTCTACATACGTACAATTCTGCTTTTGAACACGTCATCCCCATGTACAGCACGGAATGCAGTGCCCATCAGAACCAATCCCTCAAAAAGAGAAACAAGTAGGCGCCATATACGGTCCAAGATAATTCCGGGTCGTTCTCTGCAATCTTTCCCTCTCCCCCAGGGTCCTTCATATGACACCACAGAATATCGTCCCAGTGACCGGATTCAACGAAATAAGCGGTAGCGGTCTCCTGATCGGTTAGTCGCCTTTTATTACGGGTCGCACGAAATCAGGGACGCAATACAAATCCATTGACTTGACGTAACAAATTGGCAGCCAATTCGCTTATCCGTACCGCGAAGAACGTGAAGATATATCGCGTCAGTGCCCAACTCTCTACCGTTATCCCCACTTTGGCTCAGACGCTTGATCGCAGTCCCAATGCGAACATCTCGGCAGACAATGTCTGGACCTCGCTTCTGCCCTTCGAGACCACTCGCCCGGTCTCGGGAGCTCGGGCGCTCAACAAGCCGTGGATGAGGTGGAACGGTGAAGGGCTCAAAACGTCGTCGCGTGGTGACGAATGCTGAACGATTGATCTTTCTTCCAGCGTGTTGACCCGCATCCTCAATAGGGTGCGCAAATGGGAGGAAATGGGCAAGATGAGGTCGTTCGTGAAGCAAACGGAGATCAGGCTGGGCCTCGACGAGTCATACCGGGAGCTGCGCACCTGCTCCATACGTTTCAATGTGCGCTGCACCTGCACCCTCATCCCTCCTTCCGATCATTACTTACTGCAGTACTCGGGGCTGTGCTGCCGACTGACCCGATATCTCGTGTCTGTGTAGATCGCTCTGCATTTGGATGCGAGCAATCGGAGCAGAGAGCTCGAAGAGATCCGCAAGCGCGATCACGATGAACTCATCGAGATGATGACGAGGGCTCTTCAGGACAATAGCCTCCTGAAGATAGCGTTGGCTGGTAGCACCCTGGAAGATGCGCACAACGTCGTGCAAGTCATAGAGCAGGCACGTTCACGATAGCACGTCACATTCCCCTTCCCTTTAACCTCACGTCACATATAGGAGTTGGAGGAGGCTGACGTAGGAGAAACGGAGGAGAGACAGCTTCGAGAAGATTTTGGGAGGCTGCGCAAGTGGGTCGAAGGAATACCGACCATGGATGATCGTCCGTGAATTATTCTTTCTCGTGTTGAGCTCTTACTTATCATGTCTTCTGTCCAGTCACTGGGAAAGTAGTCCGAACAAGCGATCATCCTGTTGCATCCGGAGGTTCGCAGGATATCTACACTGGGACATGGACCGGAAAAGAGGTATGGTATTGGCCAGTAATCGTCGTGTTCTTTCACCAAATTCTACTTACTAGGTGGCCCTTTCTTATCCACGGAACCAGAGTCGTGCAGCACAGGAGGTGAGATGAGTTATTTCATTTCATAACCACCCCATAACGACAACGACAACGACCTGCTGACCCCTACCCCAGCGCTTCCAAAGACAAGTCGAAATATGGAGGACACTCCGACACCCAAATATTCTGCAGCTGCTCGGTATTGCTTATATTGGAGACTTTGTGTATTCTGTATGACTTCGTCAACTCCACATGGGTTTGATAAAGATAAAGATATTTCCTTCAGGTTAGCCCTTATATGGAATTCGGCCACATTAAACACTACCTCAAGCAACACCCAGAAGCAAATCGGGTCCTTCTTTTAAGCGAGATAGCCTCCGGTGCGTCCCCTGCCATATATCCATGTAACAGCGAGCTAACAAAACATTAGCTACCGAATATCTCCATATGAGCAGGATTATTCACGGGGATTTACAAGGGGTGTGTCGTTGTTTGTAAACTCGCTTTTAATGAAGAGACTTACCCTTTTGCAGTCAAACGTGTTAATTTCAGGGGATGGTCAGGCTTGTCTTAGTGATTTTGGGTCCGCCCGTGTCGAGGAGGTATAAGCCCATCATACTTTTTTCTGTGCATAGTTGATCGTCCATGTTAGTCTCCTGTCACAGAGGGTATCTCTCATGGGTCACTACGATGGCTCGCCCCAGAGCTCATAGCTGACAGCAACTATGTTCCGACTACGAGGGCCACAGACGTGTGGTCGTTTGGGATGCTCTCCATCGAAATATTTACAGACAATGTGCCATTCAGCCACATCTCAAACGAAGCGTACATCCCCCTTGTCCTTCGAGATGGATCACTGCCCATCCGTCCAGAAACCAACATTTCCACGAGAGGGTTGAGCGATGCGATGTGGGATCTTATGAATCAATGCTGGCAACATGATCCTGAATCTCGTCCCTCAATGCCAGAAATACGTGAGGCCATCCAGAACATGAACTTGCGTACATGTACGTCATTTATGCTCAGTCATACCAGCTATTTCTAATGCCTCGAAAGCCTCTCGGAAAACTAGGACCCTTTCGAATACCGCCAGTGTTCGTCCCTCGGGTCTGACAATGTCAAGGCCGCCTGGGAATACCGGCTTAACCCCTCCTACCGCCCCGGTGCCAATACCTAAACCCGTACGCGACGAGGTTGAGCCGGAGCATGCTGAGAGAGGGATGTCCGCTTCCTTCCCAATGCGCAAAACGCCAATCTTGAACATTCCTCTGAGTTCCTCCCCTCCCTCACTAGCAGGATTGGGAGGAGTTGCTCGATCGGCCCCAGGGAAGCCATCGCCGTTGTCGTTCAGGTCTCAGGCTTCACTCCCATCCACCTCACCGGAATCCCGGACGAGTGCACCCAGATCGATTGATCATTCGGATTGGTCATTAAAGCCTCCTATGTTTTTGCCAGAATTGTCTGCGGCTTCTGATCCCGAGCTATCCCTGCTCCTGCAGCCAGTTCAGATCAGCTCGTCACCGAAATCACCCAGCATCGACCGAACTGGATCTACCTCTACCGGATCGGCTCATAGTCTCGACAAAAGCCCATCAATTGGTAGCCATGGCGCGTTGCTAGAAGCTGCTGTTCGAGATGCAGAGCCCCTACTCCGCAGAACGGCGGATGGTACTATTGAAGCTGGGACTTTGGAGGGTCTAGTGGAGCGCGTGACCAAGGATACGCATGATCATGTCAAGGACAACGAAGTTAGGAGGGTATTTCTTGCTACCTATCACCTGTTCACCACAAGCGAGGATCTGTTCAAGAAACTCAAGAGACGCTTCGAGGAAATGGGAGATATTCAGGCATCCATTCCCTCAGCCTCCGTTCGATACTCGTGAGTACACCGTGCAATCTCACGAGAACGTTTTTTCTGATGCATTGAAAAGTACACTAGTTTTTCTGAGAACATGGCTCCGCGACCACGATGACTGCATAGGCCGTGAATTGCTCATGTCCATCAGGGAGTTTGCAAGGTCGATCGGCGGTTCAGACACCATGAGAGACGTGGCGCAAGAAATTGTAGACCTCGCCAGTGAGAAGGTTTGTACCTACAATCATAACACCTGGACATGCGTAGTTTGACTGCATCACAGATAAACATCATTGTCATATCTCCAACTTCGCCTACACGGTCACACTCGGAAACTAGACTGCCGCCCTCTCTGGATCAGACCAAGCCAGGAGACATTGCTATCTCACTTGCAGTGATCGAGGGGGATTGCTACAATAAGATCACCGAACTTGATTACATAGCTCACCTCCGGGGAATGTCCATTACGAAGCACATCGAATCCGCCATCAGCATCAACAACCGCCTTGTTAACTGGGTCAAGACGAAAATATTGATGTGAGTAAAAAAAGTTCGTGGATGCATTTTTTGTAAGACACTGAGACTCCTGTTAGTTCCGAGGACGTGAACAAACGTGCAGCAAACTTCAGGCGCTTTGTTCTGGTCGCAGAGGTACCCACCCATTTCTCTCTCCCTCTACGGCCGTGGTCCTGATGATATATACAACTCTCAGGAATGCAGAAAGCTCCACAATTTCTCGTCCATGTCAGCGATCGTTGCGGCGCTGCAGTCGGTCCCGCAGCTGATCCTAACGCGTGAAAGCAAGCTCGCAAAGAGCGAAAAGCAGCTCCTGCGCCAACTTTGCGGGATCCTCTCTCCGCAAGGCGATCACCGCGCGTACCGCGAGGCCCTTCAAGGTCTTAATTCACAGGTCACCATCCCGTGGTTAGGTGCGCGCTGTACCTTTCCTTGCAGGTTTATCATTACCCTGCGTCGCCCATGCCACTCTTTTCTATATCGACTTGTGACTGACCTCTGTACCACCCTCTTTAAACAGCCGTCCACCTACACAACCTACAAAGCTTCTACGACCGCAGTAGCGTAACTACCGTTATCGACCAGCGCCCACTGATCGACTTTTCCCGCTGCGCGCGGCTACTCGAGCGCATCGATGAAGTACGGCGGTACCGCGCGCCGCGCGATTCGGACCTCCTACCATCCCTACAACCACCACCAGACAAGCGCCGAAGTATCCTCAGCGACCGAGGCGGGAGTGGGAGCAGTGCTGCGTCTGCCGCGCTCGCGCTCGCGTGCGTCAAGCGGGAGCTGGATGGAGCGCCGTTCTCGAGCGAGCAGTTCGAGGCGCGGGTGGCGAAGCTCGCAGAAATCGAGCGACAGATGCGCGAGAGGCGTGAGCTCGAGTTGCGCTCGCTTGGGTTCGACACCGTTCCGAGGCATCGCAAGTCCTCTTCAGGCTCGCACTCTTCGATGCGCTCACCTGAGGAGAGAAAGGCGTCACTGGATTCCCGTTTCGGGAGGATTTGATTCGGCCTCTGCGTGGACCCTCTTCTGCCTCCCCCGTTTCTCTTTTTTTAATTAAGTTACTTTGGACCATAGGACCACATCCACGTATCATAGTAATCCCACAGAGTTGAACTTCGTATTGCTTTGGCATTCCAAGTATGTTTACATTAGTATTAGTTCCGAGTTTCTCGCATTAGAATACCCCCGGCTATCCCGGACGATTGAATATGACTAGCAGACCCACGTCCTCTACTCGCTTTCGCCTGCTCGTAATAGAAAGAGAAATAGCTTGTCTGCCGACTCTTGACATCTCTCAACCGCGGCTCTAGCGAGAGCATTCAAGGCAGATCGATGCGGATACATACCAGGGCGAGCTGAGCTGCAACTGTGGGGCCTCGCTCTCCACAACTTCCCCATACCCTTTGGACAGTTGTGGATCATTGACCTACATCTTTTTTCACAAGGTAGAGTATGACTGCAGCTACTGAGCTGTTTTGAGGCACGTCAATAACAAAGAAACCAAAAAAGGTGGAGAACTTACAGCTAGCAGTGAATCGATTCACCGGGTGTTGAAACGTTGAAACCGTGTCTGGACAGTACAGTCCCATGGATTTTGGCTGAAGTAATGGGACACACCTTGCTAATGAGTAAATGTTCTCCATCATCTGATCATCAGATGATGAAAAACATATACTTGTTATGGTATGCCTCCTTGCTGTCCAGAATGTGTTGAGCTGTGATGTTTGATCAGTATTGACAGTGGTCCAAATAGGTTCACGCTCACCTCGCCTGTGAATGTGGAGCTACTAGACATGGGACAATGGCTATGAGACGCTGAACAGGAGTGTGGGTGCTGTAATGTAGGTGGTCATTTATTCCACGCGTGAGAGTCCGGAGGTGGTCTAAGATCCGGAAGAGAGGGAATGAGGAGTGAAGGCAGAAATCCCAAGGGATGAGGAACGCGCGAAGGATAAGAGTGGGAGATGAACCGCAGATGTCTGCAACGGTTACCTCTGTTCTCCCTTGTCTCGGCGAGGCCAGGCGAGTGGGGGTTCTTATATACAAGTATTCTACGCGCGAGTGGAGAAGAGGCCGAAGGCGGAAAGCGGAACGCAAATGCAAATGCGAAATGCGTATGCGGTCGCGCAGCGACGATGACAAGGGAAATTCAACTGAATCGTTTCTAGGTGCGCGCTAAAGCGAGCGCGTGGACGACGAGGGTGCGAGGGAGACGCGACGACGTTCGATGGGGGGCTAAGTGTAAAAAAAAAAAGGTTGTGAAAGATGGTGGTGGGGGAAATTGGAACGGGGGAGAGGCGCACTAGCGATTCCAAATACGACGAAAAGGATATAAAAAACAACAACGATGGAAGCGTACGAAAATAAAGGGCCTCGTCGAAGCCCATATATATACTGTAGAGTATAATATTCATTCCCAACCACAGACGTTTGGTTGGTTGGTTTCCAAAGACTTTGCAAGGGCCGGTGCACGTGCACGACGTGTGCGACTAGGTAGCAAAGCGTTTGTGGTGTCGGCCGAAGAGGGTTTAGGGCGATCCGCTTGTCTTCGGCCGTACGTAAAAGATTGGGATGCGACGAGATGATAAAGGATCGATCGAAGAAGGCGAACGATGCCAGTGCCAGTGGGGAGAAGGCCATCGGGCGCACGGAAGTATCGGACGTCACGTGGTCGAGGTCTACAAGTACATACCACACATGCCTTCTACACACATACATACTGAGTGTAAAGCTGCACGTCAGCTGACAAGGACCAAGGGACTGCATGGGCCTGCTGGAAAGGATGGTGACAAGGTGGTGGAGGAAGGTGCACATGTACTGCTACTAGAAAGGGTGTGTGCTAGAGATTGAGTTCCGGGCACGCGCGTGCGGGTTAACACGGGAACTTGTCCACAAAAGTCGAGTCAGCTACCCACGGTATTTCAAACAACTGAATAAGGTTCTGGGGACTCAGTTACCTCAGCTAACTTACTCAAAACAAAAGGAATGTATCGTAATCAGGCCGTCAGGGTACATCTACATCTAATCGATCCGCTCCGCACGCTCGATTCGCCACAGCACGCAAGAATTCGCCATCTCGTATCAGCCCCGTGGTGCCTCATGATGGCTAGCATCCGAAGCCATGTACAAAACCCCCGCAAGTTGATATAATCTTTGTTCACCAAGTGCCAGGTCATCAAGCCTTCCACTCATTTCGGAGATCAGCAATTCTATTTTTATGAGAGCCTCGTGAGTATTTGTGCAAGTCCCTCTTATGACGGACGGGATATTCCCTCATCCTGGATGCAGCCCAGATTATTCCAATATGCCGAGCCTTGGGCCAGAGAAGAAAAATTATAGTCACAAGTACAGTCCAATTGGTCGTGATGTATAGGGTGAAGGGTATACCGTAGATGCTGTAAGAGTGCAAAGAAAAAGGAAATACCAGCCATCATACACAGAATGACCATATCCGTATGTCTCCATCGTCACTTCCAGAGACGATTTTGTCTTCTCCAAGAACGAGGCAGGTGACGGCTCCCGTATGGCCCACAAGCGTTGCCACGCACCGGCCGTCCTCACTGTTGCGATCGTCGCGGGTCCAAATCTATAACGAAAGATACAGCGCGTGACATTGTCAGCAATTTCAAGTGACATTGAACAATGGTTTCGCACCTTGATGGTTCGGTCATGGCTCCCACTGACGAGCCTCATCTTGTTGCAAGCAACCGCCCAGACACCCTCGAGATGCCCAAAGAGGGTACGCACGACCTTGCCAGAGTCAATGTCCCACAATTTGATCGTGTTGTCGAGGCTACCCGAAACGAGTAGCCGCTGGTGTTTCGTTCCCTTGCGGTGTGATGATCGTACGTCATCTACAGTCGTCGCCGCCAAACGTGTTGCCAATTCGTCGCAACGCTGCTCCTCAGTAGGGTCGTTGCAATGGTCGAGGAAGAGCATCTTCAGGCTCTGCACCTGACCCAAGTGACCCGAAAATTGGCGCACGCAAGTGCGCCGCGATAGGTCCCAGAGACGCACGGTGCAGTCGTCGGACGCAGAGAACAACATTTTACCAGGCGAGACGGGCTGGTGCTGCCGCTGGGATGAAGTCGAATCGGGTATGGAACATGGGGATGTGGTCGATGCCGCCGAGTCCCAGAGCAAGACGGAGTTGACCCAGTCTCGGTGGCCACGTAGCGTGAAGCACTCGCGCGTGCGGAAGTTCCAGACTTTGACGGTTGTGTCGACGCTGCCGCTGGCAATCAGGGTGCTGTCAAAGTTGAGGCAGACGACGCCCTCGGTGTGACCCTCGAGCGTACTGATGCATTCCCCTGTGCGCCAGTTCCATATGCGAAGCGTGTTGTCCATGCTGCCGGTGACGAGCTTGACCTCGTCAAACTGCAGAGCACGCAACGCCCGGGTGTGACCCTTGAGACAACGAATCTCCTGACCAGTCTCAAGATTCCATATCCGGGCTGTGCGATCATAAGAACCCGTGATGAGGACGGGAAATGGAAGGTGAGGCAGAGTTTCGCTAAATTGGAGGCACATGATGCCGTTGGTGTGCCCCTTCAAAGTCCGAACGGAGCACCGCCCGCGTCGCCAGTTACGCTCTATTTTTAGGCGCTCTGAATAGACATCCTTCCATGGACGGGTGAGTGCTCCGTCAACCGGAAGGGGGAGGCAGAGTGGTGAGGGAGAAGGTGGCGGAACAGAACCAATACGTCCAGTAGTTGGAGTGGGCGCGGGTAACGGCGAGAGGGTTGGGTGGACGGAAGGCGTCGCAGAAGGAGAAGGCTCGGAGTGGTGGCGCTTCGAGCTGGGCATCATGGTCGAGAGCACTCGCTTGCGCTTGCCATTGGAGGGCGTAGAAGCGCCGGGAGTAGCGTCGGCTAAGGGGGAGGGGGACGGCGAGACGGGGATAACCAAACGCCTGCGCTCCAGAATGGGTAATCCCCAGCCACAGGTCTCGCATTTGGTACCAATATGCTGTTCGCAAATCTCGCGCCATAAGTGGTTATCGTCTGCAAGTGCCTTCCAATGACGCGATACTTGCGCGGCTCGACACAAAGATGTGGCGTCGAGGTAGGCTAAGACTTTTAGGGAAACCTCCCGCGGAAAGATTGTAAACGGGTCAATCCGGATAAGATGGCTTAGCGCGTCGGTGAGGAGCGAAAGCTGGGAGAAGCAACACATCGTGAGGATGCCCCGAAGAATAAGCTCTCGGCGAGAGTGCGGGGATGAGGAAAAGCTGGCCCAGATTGCATTGATGGATTCTCTTTCTCCAAGCGGAAGCTCGTCGAGGGCCTAGGAAGGATGTAAGGAAAATTTGCATATATTGGGCATATTGAAGTGGCGTGCGTGACACGTAATAAGATAAAAGGGTGGAAGCGATTCGGCAAGGGAAAGGAGTTTGGAGTGAAAATTGGGGGGAGGACACGTACCTGCTGGAGCTTGAGATTCGTTCCCTCGTCAGCAATCCTTTGGTGTCGAATGCATAACTTGCGAGGAGTGGGTTGAGAGAGGATCGTTAAGGGTAAATCGAGGGATAGATGCGGCGGAGAAGGAGAAGGAGAGGACCATTGATCTTGATCGTCTGAGACGGTGAAGGAGGGGGAAGAGGGACGAGCTGGAGGTAGGGTATCACACGAATGGGAGTCAGTTTGATGTGCGAGGTTTGACAACTGGAAGGGTGAGGTCGATGATGAGGAGAGGGACATGGTGGTTTGGGTGGGATTCGATAGGTAGTGATTATAATTTTGACAGTCCTTTTGCTTGTTAAAGACGTCAAGGGCACGTCAGATCGCGCAACTCCATCTTCACGTGATCGCTCTTTATGACCAAATCGGGCGGGTCC
>QFFA01010057.1:0-17390 GCA_003316565.1 Russula foetens | reverse complement strand
GTAGGTGAGGTCTGAACGAGATGTCGATACCGAGGGTGTCTCTGTAATGTTATATATCCTTTGTTTATATATAAACGTCAGTGTTGGTTGTTGTTGGTGTAACCCACGCGTCTTCGTTAGTCAATTCCTTACGGTCACCTGACTGGCACGCCACGCCAACGCTTGCACTGGCAACTCAGCCAAAGGTGCGAAGTCAACACCTCTTTCAGTAGCCGTCACCGGTGTGCTATGTCCACGAGTCATGTCAGCTCTGGACCACCAGCGTCCTCACCTCCGACACCTCGCGTGAACACTCTCATTCCTGAGCGTTACCTCGACATTCCATCCCAGAGGTTGTATGCTTTAAGCTTCGGGTTGCTCATTCAAGTGAGTGCCTTTTGTTTACCCTCGCGCTGACAGTTCAATTCATCCCTGATCAAACCCGTCGTTTCTAGGCCGTAAAGCTCTTTGACTTCCTCCGTTACCTTCTTTCCTCAGAGGGCGGCTCAACTCCACACTATGGCAAAAAGTGGCTCCTCGTTGACCTCTTATTCTGTCTCGCTCTATCTCGCCTCCGTATCCCAAGATTAAATTATGCCAACTCTATCGTGGCATTGCAAATAATTTGCTTTGCCCTTATGGATGGACTTTTGTTTGGGGGTATTAGGTTACACATCTTTGGAGACTCGAGCGTACATTCATCTCGACATGGTGCGTTTGTCACAAAGCGTCATGATACAAAGCTTATCCAAAGTTGCCAGATCATGTCGGTTTTCAGGCATCCTCGAGCATGTTCACTATATCCAGTTTATTCACCTTCCTCACCTTCGGCCTTCTGAAGAACGAGGGCTATGGTAGCAAGGATGCACATCTCGCAGGCCAGCACACCGTTCGCATGTCACCTATCAGCACGGCACAACTCAATCCCTATACCCAGCGCTTCTGCTTGGATGCTTCCTCAAACAGTGTTCTTGTTCCCATCCTGTTGAACAACTCTAATCCGACTTCTCTGCGATATTCCATCACGCCCTTGGGCTACACCGAGTCATCCGGAAGCAAGGTCGAATCCGTGACGTTGTCGGTGCGTGATTTAAAGGGCATCGAAAACGCACGTTTGGAGCGATTGCGAGTAATGAAAACAACAAAACAAGAGGTTTATGACGACAATATTGACGACTACGATGATGAATATGAGAACGATGACTCACGCGACGCTCCTTCCTCACTTCCGCGCTTACAGAAGACTCAGTCCATTGTACACATTCGCCTCTCGAAGCCAGGGACCATTCATCTCGAAGGCATCAGTGGCACAACCGGCGTCGATGCTCGTATCTCGTACCCATCTGAGATCACTATCGCCCCATGTCCTCGTGCCCAGTTCGTCGATGGTGATGCCCTCACTCGAGGAGATAATACCATGTGCGCAGCCCCGGGTCTAAATACGCTTGGGGAGGACAAGGACGTCCACCTGACCCTGAGCATCTTTGGCGTCCCTCCCCTTAGTCTCAAGTGGTTCAAGGAGATCAATGGCCGCAGGGAATACTTTATTGTGGAAGGCATCGAGACCGAGTATACTTCACCTCCCGAAACGTCAACTTCATTATATAACTCACCTCAAGAGGTCCGCGTACCGCTTACCGTCTCCGCCGAAGCTTTCGGTATTCATACTTATGTGCTCGAGAGCGTCACGGATGCTCTTGGGAACGTTGAACACCTGTCTTCCTCTTGGTCTCCTGCAAAGTATGGAGACCAATCACCCGAGTCGAACGCGAAAATTAGCCGTTCTCTCCGAGTTCTTCATCGCCCCACTATGGCCTTTAAAGGCTGTGGACCCCAAAGGCCTGCTGCTCTCCGCATCGGCTCCAATGTCTCTCTGGTCATCGGTGCTCAAGAAGCCGATGATTTGGATTCGCCGTGGGAGGTGAAAGTGCGATACCACCCCCCCACTGATGAATCTGGCAAAAGCGCCAACAAGCGCCTTCGACCATGGCAGCAAACTATTCAGACTCAATCGGGCATGCGCGATCTGACTGTCGAAGCTGATTCCCCCGGTGATTACACTATCGTCGACATCAAGGGAAAGTACTGTGAAGGTGACGTATTAAGCCCCGAAACCTGCACCGTGGTGAAGCTACCCAAGCCTGCGGCCGAGATTGAATGGAGGCGGATTCACGAATGGTCCGTCACTTACCAGGTACTTTGACAACAAATACTCAATCTGTTTACAGTTCAGGGGACACTGGGGTTGCTGCCTCGCTTGTCCTTCATGGAACACCACCCTTTCATGTGTACTACCAAATGCAGCGAGACAAAGAGCCGGCGCGGGAGCTGGTTAAGACGTTCCACAACTCTCGCGGCGAGATGACTTTGCAGCCCTCACAAAGTGGCCACTACATCTACAGCTTTTCTCACTTGAGCGATGCCAACTACAATAAAGTGGAGTTGAAGGGCCCCACCATTGACCAGATAGTCCACCCCTTGGCGTCGGCTATTTTCGCGGGATCCTCTGGAAGGGATCGGATGACGATCAACAGTTGCTCAGAAAATACCGTTGACGTGGATGTCACCCTCACGGTAGGCATTGGGCATCGACCAGGAAGACAGTTCAGCGTAATAATGACACGTCGAATTACAGGGCATAGGGCCGTGGAACCTGACTCTTCAACTCGTTGGCCCACAAAAGTCCGAAATCGTGTCATTTTCTGGTATTGAAACTGCACGAAGAAAGCTGCAGGTTGGAATCCCCAAGCACGTGAATAGGGAAGGTGGATCAGTCGAGATTAATATCAGTGGGTATAACTTTTGTTGCCTGGAAGCTCTATATTGATGTGATCACCTGTGAAAAGTCAGCATAGAAGACTCGTCTGGGTGCAAGCGTACGCTCTCCGTACCAGGAGTTACCGTCAATGTCAAGAAAGTCAAGCCCACAGCCAAGTTTTACGGAAAGGAAGGCCATCGACGTGTCGTAACTCTCGAAAATGAGCAAGCAAGCCTTCCGATGAGGTTAACTGGTGACGGGGTACCCACTCAGTTTTGGTACCGACATTGGATGGTACTAACTGGATGATTGCTAGCCGTGGCGGATTAAATATCGCAATCTGGAACACCCTGAACAAAGTCGATCCGCTTTGTTGGAGTCACCTAACGATTACCTTCGAGTCACGGAAAAAGGTCTTTATGAGATTTTGGGCGTGAGTCTATCCATATACTATAAGAGGTTGGATACTATGGCCGCTGGAACAGGTATCTGACTCGCAATGTCCTGGCACGGTGTTAGTCCAGGGATCCACTTATGAAGTGAACTGGGTTCCACGGCCATCTGCGAGAATCTCCCCTGACACGGAGGCGGTATACGAACCATATAATGGCACCTATATTCTACCTGCCATTTGTGAAGGGACAAGTGGACACGTCGACTTTGATCTCACAGGTCTTTCTTTCCTTTTCATTTTTGTGACCAACGACATGTCTAATTCATTTGTGTAGGCCGACCTCCTTTTCAAATCATGTATAACATCGCACGATCCGTCGACTCGGGTGGTACGAAGCTTCTCGATCAGCCCATTTTCAACAGCATACAACCCCGGACCCGCTTCCAGCTCCACACATCTGAACCTGGGCGGATTTACTATGAAGTCAAACAAGTTGGCGATACTGCATATCCCCTCTCCAAGCACAAGGGCGTCGTCATCCCCCGTTCCGATCGACCGCTGTTCGAGCAGGAGGTTCTGATGCGACCTTCCGCGCGGTTTTCGAGTCTTAATAGGCTCTCTTATTGCTTATACGAGGACTTCGTACCACAAGACAAGGTCACCGGGGATGGTGTCGTCGTGCTACAGGGCACACCGCCCTTCGAACTCACAATTTTAGTTCAGAATCTTGCTGCTAGCGAACGTTTTATCGAAACGGTGACAGTACACGACACAACTTGGCGACTTGACCTACCAGGATACAATTTCAAGTCCGTGGGCCAACACAAGGTGTCCATCGAGGCAATTCGGGATGCGTCGCACTGTGAACAGAGGCTACCCGACGACCACGATCGGTCAATTTGGATAGATGTCGCAGAATCCGCCGCGATCATCCCATTCGACAGAAGAGAGTATTTCTGTGTTGGAGAAGTTGCACATTTCCAATTGGAGGGCATTCCTCCATGGACAATTGGGTGAGGATGTTTTCCTCCAGGCATTGCCAACTTTTTGTTGACGGGAAATAGGTACCGTGTAAATGGCAAGGCGTACACCCAAGAGGCCAAGCAGTCGCCGTTCGCGTTTTCCCAACAACAGCCAGGCGAGTTCAAGATAACGTCCATTGCGCAGCAACAAAAGATGTGTAAATCTGTGGTGGCGGATTTGAGCTACGCAGTCCACCCACTGCCCATGGCCCAGGTTGGCCAAGGGAATAGGATCTTCCAAGACATTCATGAAGGTGAGCATGTCGTCGATTACTGCCGGGCTATCCCTGCTCATCCTGTTCCACAGGTGATCAAGCCGAGATTAAGTTCATGCTCATTGGCGAACCACCCTTCACGTTCACGTATCAACGCTCCGAGCTACGCCCAAGGAAGGGCGGCAGCCCTGGCAAGGTCCTCGAGACGCATACGGTGTCGGGGATCACCACAACCGAGTATTCTATATTTTCTGCTCTGGAAGGTCAGTATGGAAGCACTTCTGGAATCTGACGCTGGTTGACCAAGTGAACAGGCGTTTGGACGGTCACTTCCATTGCCGACCGATATTGTCGATACCCACCAGCGCAGCCGGATCGAATCTTGGATCAAAAACAGTGACCGAGAGTCGCGTCCTCTTACCATTTGTATCCCTAGACAGCTCAGAATCACGCTAATAATGACTTGCACAATTATTACATTCACTTCTAAGGCCTCGTGGCAACGCAACGGCCATACCAGGCAACGTAGTTAAATCAATGGTCCCGTTCCAGCGCTTCATATCGTTGATTTCTCCACCCATGAAACTAGACCTGCGCAGAGGAGATGTAGAACCACTTGGAAACTGATGCGAAAAGAACGGTGAGTATCATGCGCGCTGGATAAGTGGAGAGACGGACTAGCAGGGTCGATAGTAGCTGGCGGCTTCCTGGAGTCGGGAGGTAGGCTTGTGTACGCGTGGTCGTCCTGCCTGACGTATCCGGGGGAGTGCTCGTTGGTGATGTTCCGACTGTGCGAGTGTCAGTTCAGTTTCCCCCCGATCTCGTCCTGGAGGGACAAAACAAAATAGCATACATCGAAAGCTCGTAGGTCGGTGTCTTGGCGGGAGTTTCGCCACTGACGAGGCGACGCCACGCTTCATGGCACTCGTGAATGATTTCTGCGGCATATTTTTTGTTCTTGGCCTCGCCAGAGAAAGCGAATTGGTTCTCGGGCTTTCCATCAGGGATTTTGTAGATGCTGTCAGGATTGGGGAGAAAGATTTCAGTGGGACGTGCGAGGCACTTTTGGAAGCGCGGGTGTCGTCAGAAGGGGGGGGGATTGCTTTTTTTTTTACGCACCGGAACCATTCATTCGTGGCGCGCACGAGGCCAGGAAGGTGGCGCTCGACGTCCTCAATGTCGTTCAGCTTGGATGCGAGCGGGTCCTGCACGTCGACGACGATGACTTTCCAGTCGGTCTCGCCCTCGTCGAGGAGGGCCATGATGCCGAGGACTTTGACTTGCTTGACTTGCCCGACGTAACCCACCTGTTCGCCGATCTCGCATACGTCCAGTGGGTCGTTGTCACCCCTGGCCTTGGTCTCTGCGTGTTGCTGATTGGGATCCTCCCAAGTCTGCAAAAATGATATACGGGTGAGAATGATTACGAGCCACCGCGGGTGGGGGTTGAGAACGATGAGGTAGGAAGCTAGCTGACCTGAGGGAAAGCACCGTAGTTCCAGATGTAGCCGTGGTGGGGGAAGCAGTTGCGCACGTAGCGCAGGCGACCCTTCTTGATGTCCTGTTTGATGGGATTGAACGACTCCTCCTTGGAGATTTCCATCTTGGCGTTGGTCCAGCGGGGGACCTCGACGATCATGTTGAGTATGCCATTGCTCTGATCGGCGAAGAGCGGGATGTCATGGAACGGCGAGACGACCCGGCCATTTTGCTCGATGTAGACGCGATGTTCTGGTTGGTTGGCGAAATCGATCATTAGCGTTGAGCGCCATGGTTTCACAGTTCTGGAAGCGGACATACCGAGGGTGTACGGAGCACCGATGAGTCGGGATGTGTATTCTGAGGACGTGGGTAAGCGAAAAAGGAGGATGATGGGTTAACCAGTGGAAAGCATACGGGCACACATTGTGGATGATGAGGAGAGAAAACGAAGTTGTTGCGAGACTCGACCGGACACCCTCGACGCGGCCATGTCATCAGATGATGGGTCTTTCCAATTTACAAATTTTTGATTGAAAAACACGGCGTAAACTATATCTATATCATGCCGGCATATCTACCAAGATTACACAGATTATACTTCAAGGGCACGTAATATGTCCTCCCCAGCTTTAGCACCTCGACGCCGGCTGAACTCTTCATTAAAGTCGAGCCGAAGTAATAAACGCTCCATGTGTCGTCGCATCTCCCCAATCTTGTCAGACCTTTTGCCGTCCTTCGACCGCATCCCGGGTGTCGATATCGATACATTGTGCATCGTGTTGTTAAGGAAACCTGACTTTGAGAGGTCTGTTCTTCCCGTGAATGCTTGTTGCGACGTCGACTGCGTCAACTGCTCATAGAATGTATCCAGGAGCGAGTGGAATGTCTAAATTGGGGAAATCAGGGACAACACGACGCAGAGATTAGTTGGAAAGTTGGGCCCGAAGACGGATGTCATACCTCGTTAATCTCAGACACAACGAACCAACGTTCCTTAACCATCTTGCCGACCCCATCGGTCCCACCGGTCATACTACCTTCAGATAGAAGGGCCGGTAACACATCGCCACCCCATCTCTCTATCTGTGCAACAAGTTGCTCACACAGCTCAAAGATGGGCCGAAGAGTAGCCGTGAGCATGGGATTTGTTAGAAGACACCCAGTTAACAACCTCTCGAGGTAGGTGCTGTGTATGTTCTGCAAGGTCGTAAAGTCCAGATCAGGGGTAGCGATCGGCTCCGTTCCAAGCTCCGCGTGTTCTGAAGTCGCTGGAGTCTTTGGACTGGAGGGTTCTGCCGTCTGCCCACCCGTGCCTTCGGGATTCTGAACCTTTGACTCTCGCAACGGGTTGAGCAGCTTCTGGAGTCTTCTGAACTCGCTGTCGATGACATCTATCATGACATAGCTGAGCAAGTTGTCAAGAAACCAGTTCATCTCCCGCACCAAGCCCCAGCCACACCGCAAAAGTGCTTGGCGCGCAGCCAAGTCCTCTGTTGTACCTCCTTCACCCAGTCCGGTCCAACGTCGACGGGCGCGTTGGGCATTGGACAACGTAGTCCAGCTAGTATGCATTCGTGTGTGTGTCTTTCTTAATGAGGAAAGAAAGGCGAAGAGGGTCCCATAGATCTGCAGATCGGTTGGTTGGAGGAACATATCCAACGGCCATTCAACCTCGTATAACATGTTCATTGCGGTGCCAAGTACAATGTCATTGAAAGCAGTTTCCACTATATTGTTGCCACCAACTGAATGGGCAAGATTTCTAGGGTCGGATAATGAGGGGAGGAGGGGACGTGACGGGCCAGAAGGGAGCTGAAATCGAAGATGGGAAAGTGATGGGTCGTATTGGGCGGTAGTTCCTAACGAAGCACGAAGCAGGGCAAGATTGAGGTCCTGTTCCCGAATAATGATAGAGGGACCCGTGCGGGAGGTCAGACGAGAGATCTTGAGACGCTCAATCTCCCTAATTAATGAAAGGCTGAATTCTCCATTGCGGATTAAAAAGTAGCTGGCTCTATGTGCTTCTTATGAGACATTTTAATATGTTCAAGCATGTGGATACTCACAAAGAATCAACAGAAGTTTCAACGTCTTTGATGGTAAGGACATTCATCCAGAGCCATTCGCTGACGTTGGTGCGAATCTCTGCTATGACCCGATCAAACGCATATTGGTCACCAACTTGCACTGCTTCTAGCTGCCTCGCATGATCTGCTGCGAGGTTATGAGGGAATTGAGCCCTCCATCTAGCGGTTTTGACTTTGCCAATGGCCTTTCCCACGTAGGTTATGGAGCTTCTCGCCTGAGCAGAGATGCAGGAAGGGACGCATCCGTCTAGAAAGATGCAATCCTTCGACACAAGCGGATCAGTGTCCGAAATTGAGCCGTGGATCAAGAGGGATATGAGTTGAGCCTTCCAAACGCGCTGTACTGCTAGGGATAAGCGAGACATGATATGTGCAATGCGGTGAATGCCTGTTGAAGAGCGTAAGCTAAGCATGTCAATGAGGGGACCAGGTTTCCAATCCGAGTGTGCGCAAAGGTCGTCTACTAATACCTCCAGAGCCACGAAGGGCGCGTCCCACTCGGCGAAGGTGGCGCGGATGGATGACAAGGGAACGAAGGACCCGCTTGCAACAAACGAAGAGTCGCGTCTGAGCACTTTATCTTCAGTTTCTACGACGAGCGCCTCGTACTCTTTCTTGAGAATTTGGTTCAAAGTTGAGGCAAGTGCGCATACATATCGAGATGGGGAGCGAGAGAGCATTGATGAGGCGTTCTTTATCTTGCGATATCGAGACGCGATGAGGGCGATAGATTCGAGGCATTGCTGTTCACCTGGATGGAGAAGTTGTTCAAAGGATGGATGGACTGTATGATCTGTCGGAAATAAAGAAGAAGAATGGCCGGCCAGGACGAGTAAGACTTCGGCAATCATCTTAAATAAAAACGGACAATCAACGGAGCTCAAGGTCGAACGTCGAACACATTCTTAGATTACGTCACGTGCGTCACGCGCTCTTGAGTCGGGAAGTCAAGCCAGATGGTTGCCCGCCATGTTACTTGCCCGTCATGTATAACCACCAACGTGACTGGGCCGAGGATGATGACCAAACTGTCGAGGAACGTGTCGAAAAAATCCAACCCGGGACGATCCCCTTTTCCCTTGATGATGCTTTCTCGGAGACCGACGATATCGACCCTAACATCGAATTCTCTTCCGTTGCTATTCGTGCTGACTTAGCGCGGGCGGCTTCATATTCATACTCCCAGGAGGACGAAGAACTGGCGGGTGCAGAGGAGTCACCTGGTGTCGGTGCTGCGGGAGACGGAGATACAGCAGAACATCTAGCAGGGGCATCCTCGTCAGTGTATGGCATCCTTGTGACTCGACGCGAGCCTCACCACTCTGCAGGGATATTGATATTTCGAGCCCCACGCTAGATAACAAGCAACTGTGTGCGAAATTTGATTCCGTTTCGCTTTCGAGTCCTATCGAAGAGAAATACCCTCATGCAGAGGACCTTGATAACGTACCAAATGGACTCGAAGCCACGGATGACCAACAAGGACAACAACATACCAGGAACAGCAGCGCTCTGGAAGCACAAGCTGTTGCGATGAAGTCGGAAAAATCTCACTCTGACCCAGTCACTCCTGATACCAGCCAGGAATTGCCACCTTTATCTCCTCCCTCGTCTGCGCTCCTACCCGATACGCCGACCTCAGGGGACGGGTCAGAGACACACCCAGGACTGACCGCCCATGAATGGTCTACTTCGCCATCTTTATCTCCTCCCCCATCTGCGCTCCCATTAGATACGCCGACCTCAGGGAAGTCAGAGATATACCCAGGACAGACCGCCCATGAAAGGTCTAATTCGTTACCACACCTCAACCCACCCTCTCCGGGTTCGTCATCACAGCGGTCGCCCTCCTCCAGTCACAAGTCCACGTGGTCGACGGGACCTAGCATGTTGGAGAGAGTTATCAGCAAGACAAGACCATCCTATCTTCCCCCCAAAAACAGACTTGAAGACCAGAAGCATCTGTCAGATTGGGAGAGGATGATGAAGCAAAGCAGGATAGCAGGTACACATTAGTTTCACCTTTTCTGAAGAAAGTGTTCTGATATCCCTTGAAAAGAGGAGAAACGAAGAAAAGCATTACAAGAACGTCGGCTTGCAAGAGAGCTCCAAATTGAGCAGTCGTTATACATATGGGAGAAGGATATTTTGCCGGACTGGAAAATAGTCCATCGTAATCCGGCAACACGAAAGCTTTGGTGGGCAGGTATACCTACTAAGCTGCGTGCGACGATGTGGGAGCGTGCTGTCGGAAACTCTTTGGCCTTGTCTCAAGGTACTATCCAAACTGCGTCACGCTGACACGATCGTTGAATGTTCCTGGGTAGATGCATATCGAACCTGTCTTGCTCGAGCAAAACGTGCCCTCTCAGCTGGGACATTTCCGACGACCCCACTCAATATGATTGAACAGGACATACGAAGCACTCTTCCATCTCTCCACATCTTCGATCCGGATTCTGGGCCTATGTACTCGGATCTCAAGGATATGTTATGTGCATGGGTTGTATCTCGCTCGGATGAGCACCTGGGCTATGTATTAGGGACTGCGAGGATTGCGGCAATGATCGTACTCAACATGTCAGCCGGCCCCGGTTTCGTAGTTATGAAGAACTTATTGGAGCGCCACTGCATGCGCTCTTTCTACGGAGGTCTATCCACAAAAGACGACGTAAGGGTTTAAAGATCACCTCCGCGGAGATGTATATTAACCCATCGTTGGTATTCCTAGATGGAGGCCTATTATAGGTCAGTAGTACTTGCGTATAGATCAAGCCGAACCTAATCGTCTTGGCAGGATTTTTGACACTTTGCTAGCGGATGGCATGCCGAAAAGTATGTATTGGGGATGAAACCGTCGTATGTTTAGTGAATACTCATTTCACCAGTTTACTTCAACTTTAAGCAGCATCAAATATCTCCTTCAGCATATCTCAGGGACTGGATTGTTCCACTTTTCCTCGACCACCTCCCGTTCGAGGCATGCGCACGCCTATGGGACGTTATCCTTTTGGAAGGCGATTCATTTCTGTATCGCGTATCCCTAGCAATCTTGGCCGTTCTCGAGGCACGCCTATTTTTCCCTGATAAACAAGAACTTCTAGACCTACTAAGGTGATTACCCGGATCAAATCACACTTGTCGTGTTTACCCAATTCTGGTTTCTACTAGCGGAGAGAACAAGGCCGCTCTCGAGGTCGCTCGTCGAGAGAATCGACCCATGAATGGCGGAAAATACGAGATCTACGGTTTAGACGAAGAAACCTTATGGGACCGGCTCGAATTCATGAATGATTGGTGGAAGGACAGCACATGGAACAGGCTATTGCAGAGGGAGTTACCGGACATTTGACCGCTACTAGACTCAAATATTCATTTGTACAGTACTATTCTGGATTGCATTTCGCAGAGGAGAATATTTATTGTACAGCCTGTTTGGCACGACTCCGGGCAACGAACTATGCAAAGTGATAGTAAACGGCTTTCCATGACGCTTTTTTGCTCGTCGGAGCCATGTAGTAGTAGCAAACAGGGCTCAGAGATCCGGTCAACGTCACCCACAGTGAAGTTGTCGTGTATCGTAATCGACCGAACGGTCACGGTTGACTGTAGGTTTCCGTAATGATCAGCGAGGGCATCGATCGCTTCAGATGGTCATAACCTATCGGCCCAATGGCCTCGATCTTCTCCGTTATCGTGTCTATTTCATCCCAGGTTTGGGTAAGAGCCACGCCCAGACGGAAACGAATTCTCGTGGCCTTCTCGATCAGGAGGATCTGCGTCTGGCTTCCAAGCTTCTCATGGCCCTTGCCGAGTTCAGCAAAAACAGTCCGAGAGTCCGCTAGTTCGCACACCGCCTCGTAGTCCTGTTGAGAAACGTGCAGTAAAATGAAACCCGACAGGGATTGGTCATTGAGATATTGAGAGTCCACGCGCGACGTGCCCGAGGGACACACATTCGGATCGGGTGGGTTATAGGTAACACCTAGCCAGTCGGCAAGACCCCGTGCCATGCAGACGAGTTTAAGTCGGCGGCTCCATTCGTTCCAGTTTTCAAGGGAGCGGCCAAGGCAAAGCTCAGTCGGCCAGGCGGGGTCGTCGACGTACACCACAGAACAGCGAGGATCGCCAACTATGACTCGGAAGTCATAGGGGGCCTGGGCAGATTGCATACCATGGGGAAGTTGATCTGAGTTTACCCCAGCCGCAGGGGGAGGAGACGGAGACACATTTGGAGTTGATGAGCCATTAGCCGCTGTATTGGAAGAAGGACCAACCGCAGCGGGGGGCGTGGAAGCAGAAGACATGTTGTGTCGCAAGGGAAGATCTTCGTCGTTTACGAAGAGGCGGAGAGGCCCATAACCAATTCTAGAGTACAGTCAGTAAGGCAATTGCAAGCGTGAAGCGTGTGTACTTACCCCTCAGCATTCCAGTCACAAGAGGAAAAGGAAAAGGAATGCGAACAGATGGTGGTGTCGTGATCGTGATCTGAGTCGTGATCCCACTCGGAGGCTTATGGGACAGCTCCCAGTCAATCAGAGCGCCTTTCGTAGGTAGTGACATCTCCGAGCTTTGTTCAATGTGAGGGTGTCATACACGTATTTATACAGACACGTATAAGCAACGCGAAAGTAATACCTCTCAACTCCCGTCGACGTCGCGTCGCGCGTCCTGGTCGCCATCATCATCTTCCAGGTTACTCTTCCAAAACTTGTACAACCTGCGCCTGTTCGAGTCCCTCGTGTCCCGCTCGCTTGCAACGGAGAAGACCTGCTTCAGGAGCGCCTGATGGAGAGCCGATTTATCCGTATCCGCCGCCGCCGTTGTACACGCGTTGTCCGCCACGAACGACATTTCGGTGCCCAAGAGTCGCCGTCTTTTCTTGCTTGGAGGCTCGGGCGAGCCCGCGGGCGCGAGGGACTGGACGAGGGGCTCTAGTACGGTGGACATCACCCGATCGAATGTGTGGTTCGATGTCGTGCGCGCGAGGAGCGTGAGGAAAGGAGCGATCAGCGTGTCGATGGGTGCGCGAGGCGGGCGTTCGTCGCCGGCTTCGGAGTTCCAGGCGAGTGCTTTGTCGAGTTCTTCGAGGTAGATGTCCGCGAGGTGATATTTAAGACTCAAGGGTATCCTGTTGTCATCTGAGCTGGAAGTTTTTCGACGTTAGGTCAAAAAGTGTGGAGTATGTGAAAAGCGACGATGAGTCGGTAAATACCAAAGGGGACCACCGCCCTTCGTGGTCAAAATATCGTTGTACGTTTGCAAGCTACTAGAGTCCCAATCGTGTCGCATCAATAACCGGAAGGATGCGCTGACGAAGCGCCGGATGAGCATATAGTATTTGTCCATTCTGGCCGTTGGTTGAATGGGTGAGATTTGGGAGTGGGCGGAAAGTCGACTGACGCTAGCTCACCGTAGACGGTCAATGCCTGCCCACTCCCGTACGATAGTCCTCCAAAATCCACCGAGGAACTCAAAAGAGGCAACGCCGTCGTCTACACTCAAGAGTATGTTCGCAAGCTCGGACGCGAGGGCTTGCTGAACCAATGCTTTGTCCGACATCCAAAAACCTACAAAGGCAGTCATCAGAATCCCCACTTGTGTTTTGTTTTCTGATTGAATCTCACAGTAGAAAATGCCTTTCCATAGTTTGTCCATTTCAGGGTTAGAGATGTGAGGACGGTCTGGATCTGACAGGAATGCGGCGAGGTTTTTGACGGCTTTATCTCGCGTCTTTTTATCTGAAGAAATTATTAGCGTGAACAGGATGCTTATACTGATTAGCGTACCTGTAGATGCAAGATATTTTCCAAGAGGTGGTGTCCGTGAGGCTGATGTGGACGCCATTGAAGTGTTTTGGTTTGCAATTTCAAGGGCAAAACATTTCTTTTTTTGCCGATAAGATAAGATAAGACTTGATGTAATGCATTTAATTCCGAGTCGTCAACTGGACATGCCATGGCTTCCTCACCGATCACTTGTCATGGTAAGGTCAGGCCAACTCGAACGACGTAGAATTTCTTCATTTTTTTAATCGACAGTTCTCGATTCTTCAATCGGAAAACCTGCTCCCGGAGTAGGTGTAAGTCTTCAGGTCTATAACATGCATGCTTCCGCGCTCGCAGAAGGGGGTGGGGTCTGGGAACCACTAGCCAACGGGTAAGATATCGACGCAACATTGGAGACTTCCTAAAGCATGTGCTGTAGAGTAACAAACGCAGATGGGCGTTGTGTGGACCTTCTCTCAAGCGATCTGCACTCAACCCAATGCGTAAAGTTGGAGCCCGGAGGCTTGTACAAAATCGTGTTCAAAACGAAAGATTACTTTGACAGAGTTGGGAAAGCAACCTTCTACCCTTGGGTTGAAGTAAGTGCAAGCAGAAACAACCCCTGGATGCGAGAAAAATGACGCTCTCAGATTCCCTTCGCAGTGATCAATCCCGACGAGCATTATCACATTCCGCTACTGATCAGCCCCTTTTCCTACACAACTTATCGAGGTAGCTGACGGACGTATATCCGTGTACCCAGGGCTATGCTATGTGGTTAATATTGATGTATCGTGACAAGAGATAGGTGTACTTCTACTACAGATGTATTGCGGATTCGAGATCATGAACACAATCCCGTTCACGATGGAATGAGGATTAGTGACAAACTCCTTGCGTCATGACAACAAGCGTAGGTCATTGGGCAATGAAATGAACAGAAAGGAAAGACGTCGAGGGAGGGCCAAGAGATCGCAACAGATTTTAAGAGACTAGGCAAGGACGTTCGCATATTGAACACCTTTGACGTAGCCCCCCCGCATCGAGTGCTTCACGTTATATACAAATTGCTCCCGGTTTCTCCGTAGCTCCTCGGCTGCATCTGTAACCAATGCTCAGCTATGACCAGTCATCAGTAAATGGTGTACGCACCTTTGTTCAGAGGATCATCCGCGTTTGGCTCTAAGAACAAGTATTGTAATCCAACCATTACGGAATTCAGATTGAGGACAGGCTTCCAGTCTTCCCTAAGAATGTTGAGGCAGACATTCCCTTCCAGATCCACGTTCGGATGATATATCTGAAAAGAAGTCAATTGAATGATCATTCAACAATGAAGCTCCAATTTACACACCGTCTGCGTGCATTTCACCTTTGGTGGATCGTGGGGATAGTTCATATTGATAACAAAGGAGAAGACAAAGGCGCCGCCCTTGTACATGCCTGGATGAAATGGATGTCAAAACACAAGGTATGAACATGGGTCACACGCGACGTGCCTTCATCGGGAGTAATGGTGAGAGTGAAGTTCAGGAGGTCGGTGGCGTCGGGGAAGTGGGTGACCATAGTAGACGGCAGGTCGAGTTCAGTCAGGTCTTCCGATGCAACCCATCAGCCAAGATCGCAAGCTGGCGCAGACGAAATTCAGGCAAACCTTTCTGAACCCGTATTTGTGCGGCGCTTGTCTTGGGCTTCTTCTTCGCGGCCGCCTCCTCGTTCTTCTTCATGCTCCATATCTGTTTCAAGACAGTATGTTAGTTCTTTGAGTGACACAGCGCACGAAAACATGGGACCCGCTTTGATCATGGCGTGTAACGAGGATAAAATCGGGGATGTGAGTCAAAGGAGGTCAAGGTGCTGCAAGCGCGTGTCCGTCTCTTCCCATACACTTTTAGGTCGGGTCGGTCACACGAATATTCGTACGTAAGCCGTCCAGTAAGCGCTGCTATAACCCATTCTGGCGCGTGATCATTCCTCCTTCCGAGTCCATGACCCAAGTTGGCCGAATATAACTCCCACTTCCACTTTCACAGACTGCAGACTGACCACAGTCACCGGCCAGATGCTGCCCATCATCGATCTCGATATTTACAGGTCGCATCCCTTGGACTCTCCAGCAGTGGTTGCGGAATGCACCAAGGTATCTATCTGTCTGGGTGTATCTCAGATGCGGATGATACTACTGACTTCCTCCACTCTTAGGTTGCCGAGGCATTGATCACTTATGGCGCGCTGCTTTTGCAAGACAGTCGCGTGTCCGAAGATGACAACGCTACATTTCTCGACCTCCTCGAGGATTATTTCTCTCAACCTCTCTCCGATTTGCAAAAGGATGAGCGCCCGGAACTCGGTTATCAGGTCGGGGTGACCCTCGAAAACACCGAGAAACCCAAGTGTGCGGTCGATGAGCCCTGTCTCAGGGTCATTGCCCGACTGGAACCCGACCAACGGCCATTGGATATCTCTGCCCATCAGCCAGATCCGAAGTGCAGATTTTTCTGGAGAATGGGCGATATGCCGCCCTACGAGACTCAATTTCCCGCTCTCAACGCGTCAAACGTTGTGCCACAAGCGGGGAGTCTGAAGGATAGGTGGCCTCCAATAATGGAGAAATGGGGCTCTGCGATGAAATCCGCGTGAGTACTCTATGGCGTTGGCAGTTCAATGACAGACACTAGACGTACCGTTGACGATAGCGTTGAAGGCCTCGCACAGATGGCTGCAGTTGGCCTAGGTCTACCTCGGGAAACGTTTACGGATGCTGGGAAATATGGGTATGAGTACTCTTACTGGCAGTTTCCTTGTTCTCACAAGGTCTAGCCCTCACCTTTTGGCACCTACAGCCTCGGATCTCGTGAAATATAACAAGAAAGATACCATACTTGCCGGCTTCCACACTGATCTCAATTTTTTGACTATCCATGGTCGTTCACGATACCCAGGCCTTCATATATGGGCTCGGAACACAGGAAAACGCATTCTCGTCCAGTTCCCACCGACCGGTCGCTACTTACTTGTACAAGCCGGGAAGCAGCTGGAGCATCTTAGCGGAGGGCTTATCAAGGCAGGCTACCACGAAGTTGTGGTAAATGAGGCTACCTTGGCGGTAATACTTTCCGTGTGCCCCTTCTGTCGTTCACCTGCGCTCAACGAATGTGAAAGACCATCCAGAGACGCAAGGTAGACTTTCCCGGTCGGCCTCTCATCAGAATATCCTCTACGTTCTTTTGGCATCTGTCGTCTGACTACGATCTTACGCCCATTCCGTCTCTGGCCCAGCGCTCTGAAGACGTGAAGGTACAAAACCAAAGTCAAGGACCGTCAACTGAGGATACAGAAGATACCATATATGAACCAATGAAAGTTGGTCAGCAGGTCCAGAAGTGAGTTTAGGTTTAGGACGAGTCAAGCAAACCGGATCATGTGCTAACGTCTTTCAGTGAGCTGAGGCATATCAAACTCATGGCATAGAAGGTGGTGGGGTAATGCAATATCATCCGTATTAAATTGCTCAGAGACCCAAAGTGTATGCAGAACGAGATGTACATGTATAAATGTAGGCGATTGAAGTTGAATTCAATATAACATTTCAGAAAAAAAATTAATCAGGAACTGGAAGGGTTGTCAAGTTAGTAGATCCTATTAAAAACACAGAATTTCACCACACGATTCAACTAAGGTCACC
>QFFA01010056.1:0-12577 GCA_003316565.1 Russula foetens | reverse complement strand
TCACTATAGACGGTTTAGGGATAGCAATAGTATACTTCATGTCAAGCATGCTCATCAAGGTACGTGACATTGAATAAGCATATATATTGTTAAGAACTATAAATAATGACCCCAACCAGCGATCTCTACTGAAGAGAGGCTTATTAATCGCCCATTCTTACACACCGCGTTCCACATCTCCATCAAAGCCTAATTCCTCCGGTTTGGAGTGCGTCTGCTCGTCCGTGCTAATGTGCGAGTCATAATCGACCATCGATGATGGTACATGCCGCTCGGAGACAATGTTCGTGGCTACCTCCACCTGCCTCATCGGAATTGATGCAGCGTTGATTCGCTTAGTCTCCTGAACTAGAGTACCACCATTTCGTATATCCAGGTTGGTGGTAAAACTATCTCGATCCAAGTGAGCAGCCAAACACAAAGGGGTGGAGAACCACGTACACATCGGTAGAACTGGAAGTGAAGTCTATCAGAGAGCGGTACATCCGGGTTCCAGCGATGGCCATCATGATCAGAGCCGTCTCCTGGAACATCTGCGATGAACAAAGTAATCAGGAATCACCCCAGCGATGACAACTTAGAGCATACAATGTTGAATGGAGCTAAGATAACGAGGAGGGGGGAAGTTAATGGGCGTTTCGCATAGACCAGGGGATGAAATACCATTCAAATTCAAAACAATGAATACCTGCGACGTAAGATCGAGATGAGAGATAAGAGGACAAGCGAGAAATTTGAGTTACCACTGGCGGAATCTCAGCCATGATAGCAAGCAAGAGCCAAATAACGCCCTTTTGGAGCGTGTCAACGCGTTTCATGGACAACTACTGGCGAAAACCATACCTGTCTCCAGAGATGTTCGACGAAACCAACCGTGCTGCCTCTGTGACGACGCAGACGAAACAACCCAACGAGCATGACGAGAAGTAAGGTGAGGTCGGCAACGAGAATGGAAATGAAGGTGAGTGAAGTGATATCGGCGTTGCTGAGGATGCAAGCCTGTTCTTCGGGCGACCATCTAGAGCGAAGCTGTGGATGGGATAAGCACAAATGATTAAATTTATGGGAATGGAATATTTACACGGGCGGCACCTGCGAGCAAGCATCGTTAGTGGGCGGGGTTGGTTCCCGATCGCCACGAAAGAGGGAAGAAGTGAGCCACCTTGGATAGAGAGTGCCGCATTAGTTCCCCACACGCCAATTGACATCGCCACTACAACCCTGTTTTGGTTCCAAATAGCGATTCTAACAAACTTCATGAGGGCCTGATTTGGGAAGATCGTAGACATCATGGAAGAGATGGTGGGGACATACACGCGTAAAGCAATCAATAGCGTAGAGGCCGACATAGTGAAGAAGGAGAAAACCTGGAAACGAGATAACGATCGAGTGTTAGGCGCTTTCTTCTCCGAGATGAGAGCACATTATAAGCATGCAGTGCTCACACTCGTGAAAGAGATTGTCGCCTTGAGATGATACCCAGTCAGGACACACATATGAGGAAGCATCGAGTTCAGAGCACGGTACCCACCTGACAATTGATTAATCCTGTATTATTCAATACAATCAAATCAAGGATTACTTCCGAAAGGGCGGCCACTCGGGTAAGCGAGTAGATCTATCGAGTATTGAACGAGCATATCAGCATGAGACCAGATAGGCTTTGGGAACAGGAAACCAAAGCGAAGAGCATATTGTTACGGACCCATATTGTCCACTGGTATGAGAGTCGCCCCCGAATGATATCCCACTCGTATTCAAGGGTAGTGATGAATTCCCAGCTGTAGGCGAGAATTGGGTTATGAGTCATATGATTCGTGCTGTGACAAACGCTGCCCGCCCGATAACCTCACATGTAGAGACCGGCCGCGGTGTGCCACAGCTTGATAAGCACCACTGCCAAATGAGAACTCAGCGGCTTCCTAGTATGGCTTCAAAATTTCACGCACCACCATCCTGTGCGATTACAGCGGGATCGTGGAAGTTGACCATCCTGACAGGCAACAGTCTCGTTGGATGCGTTTGAAAGTGAGCCGAAGATAGGGAGGTCCTTTGGGGAACCTGGTGGGTCTATATAAAAATTTCTGTTGCGAATGGTCGCAATCATGGCCATTCTCCTGGTATCTCGGGAACTGCGCAGACTCAGTACAGTTGGCCATGCGGTTCAGGTTCAGGGACATTCAGACAGGACGTTCAAGAAAGATGATCAAAGGTGGAGTGACGGATGATATCAGACAAATTCTAATTCTACACAATTATGTAATTTGTTGACGGTTTCAAAGTCTTTACGTTTCAACGTCAAATCATCTTTGCCAGCAGTTATTGTGTAGGTCATGGATGTTTTTTCACGATTTTACTCATACTTTGGCTTGTCCAATACGTTCTAGTGTGGCATGATGTCGTGGCCTTGCGCTAACCGCCAGTGCTAGTTTCGGACACTCACTCTCAAATTAAATAGCGATAACTATACCATAACACCGAAAGTCTGATGGGGGTTCAGGTATGCAGTATATTGAGTCACTATAGATGGTTTTAGGAATAGAAATAGTATGCTTCATGTCAAGCACTGAAGCGAGGATTGAAGGTCTCGTGTGTGAGATCGTAAGGTCAATCAGATTCGATAAGGGAATAGAAGAAAAGAATGAGCAATCCCGGTCGAGAAAAGGATATGCCGCGCGATGAAGGAAAACGAGCCAAGCGTCGAGGTGTCAGAATGGAGACGAGTCGAATAAAGTCGAAATTCTTCTAATCTTCGAAGTTGAATGGCTCGGCGGCACAGATACAACGTCGAGGGGTCGAAGGGAGGAACTCAGAGCACACAGACAGAGGCAGAAACGCGAAGAAAAGGTGTTATTCAGACACTGGAGCGGACCAGATGATATACAGGTGGGGCCACTGTAAGATACGAAAACGGAATGCCAAGGTCATCGAGGAGAAAAGTAAACATACGAATAGACCAGACAACGTTGCACACAGGATGGATGAAAGGAAAGGACAGAGAGGCAATGAAAGGGTATGAGAGGATGAAAGGGAAGACAGCGCGCGAGGGAATACAGGACGAGCGAACACAGGCACGAGGCCAAAGGACTCGGACAAAAGTAAGGCTGTGAATCTGTAAAAGCCAAACAATGGGAAATTGAAAGTGTCGGAACCGTACAAAATCTAGCATTGTCGACAGAGAGGAGACCGCGTCGACGTTGAGATCAAGTTGATTGGGGCTGTAAGTGAGAACACAGACATGTTGACATGTGTGGCCGTGGTGCGGCGGTGAGTCGGAGTCGAAGGAATGATGGCGAGGCAAGGTATTGGAAAAAGGGAAGAAACAAGGGGAAAGGGCAGTGACGGATGATGATCAAGGGTGGAGCGAGCACGCGAGGTGGCGCAGACAGAAGGGCGCAAAGTGGACTTGTTGACGGATTTGGTAGAGATGAGTTGGGAGATGTGGTTCTCGCGGAGGTCACATTGAGATCACCAATACCCCCGTGCGCGAGTGCCTTTCGTGGGCAACGACGAAGCTCACCTTACAGCACGATAAGTTGTTGTGCCTTCCCCATCGCATGCTGTAAACGCCCGGCATAGTTTCATATCAAGGGCGATTAGATGAGCTCCCAAAGCGGAATTGTCATTCCATCTTTTGCCGTCCTCACCAAGGATACGTGACTTTGAATAAGCATTACAGTACTATATGATATTACTAAGTTAAGGACTATAAATAATGACACCAACCAGCGATCTCTAATAACGAGAGGCTCATTCTTACACACCGCGTTCCACGTCTCCACCAGAGCCTAATTCCTCCGGTTTCTCGTGCGTCTGCTCGTCCGTGCTGATGTACGAGTCATAACCGGCCATCGATGATGGTACATGCCGCTCGGAGACAATGTCCATGGCTACCTCCACCTGACTGATCGGAATTGATGCAGCGTTGATTCGCTTAGTCTCCTGAACTAGAGTACCACCATTTCGTATATCCAGGTCGGTGGTAAAACTATCTCGACCCAAGTGAGCAGCCAAAACATAAAGGGGTGGAGAACCACGTACACATCGGTGGAACTGGAAGTGAAGTCTATCAGAGAGCGGTACATCCGGGTTCCAGCGATGGCCATCATGATCAGAGCCGTCTGCTGGAACATCTGCGATGAACAAAGTAATCAGGAATCACCCCAGCGACGACAACCTAGAGCATACAATGTTGAATGGAGCTAAGATTACGAGGAGGCGGGGGAGTCAATGGGCGTTTCGCATAGACCAGGGGATGAAATACCATTCAAATTCAAAACCATGAACACCTGTGACATAAAATCGAGATAAGAGATAAGAAGACGAGCGAGGAACTTGTTAGAGTTACCACTGGCGGAACCTCAGCCACGGTAGCAAGCAAGAGCCAAATCACGCCCTTTCGAGGCGTGTCAACGCGTTTCATAGACAACGACTGGCGAAAACCACACCTGTCTCCAGAGATGTTCGACGAAACCAACCGTGCTGCCTCTGTGAAGACGCAGACGAAACAACCCGACGAGCATGACGAGAAGTAAGGTGAGGTCGGCAACGAGAATGGAAATGAAGGTGAGTAAAGTGCTATCGGTGTTGCCAGCGATGCAAGCAAGTTCGTCGGGTGACCATCTAGAGCGAAGCTGTGGATGGGATAAGCACAAATGATTAAAGTTTATGGGAATGGGATATTTACACGAGCGACACCTGCGAGCAAGCATCATTAGTGGGCGGGGGTTAGTTCCTGGTCGCCATGGAAGAGCGAAGCAGTGAGCCACCTTGGATAGAGAGTGCCGCATTAATTCCCCACACGCCAATTGACATCGCCACTGCAACCCTGTTTTGGTTCCAAATAGCAATTCTAACAAACTTCATGAGGGCCTGATTTGGGAAGATCGAGAAAGAGATGGTGGGGACATACACGCGTAAAGCGATCAATAGCGTAGAGGCCGACATAGTGAGGAAGGAGAAAACCTGGAAACGAGATAACGATCGAGTGTTAGGTGCTTTCTTCTCCGAGAGGAGAGTATATTATAAGCATGCAGTGCTCACACTCATGGAAGAGATTGCCGCCTTGAGATGATACCCAGTCAGGACACACATATGAGGAAGCATCGAGTTCAGAGCACCCACTTGACAATTGATTGGTCCTGAAGTATTCAACATAATCAAACCGTGGATTGTGCCCGAAAGGGCGGCCACTCGGGTAAGCGAGTAGATCTATTGAGTATTGAACGAGCATATCAGCATGAGACCAGATAGGCTCGGGAACAGGAAACCAAAGCGAAGAGCATATTCTTACGGACCCATATTGTCCGCTGGTAAGAGAGACGCCCGCGAATGATATCCCACTCATATTCAAGGGTGGTGACGAATTCCCAGCTGTAGGCGAGGGTTGAATTATGAGTCATATGATTCGTACTGTGACAAACGCTGCCCGTAAACCTCACATGTAGAGACCGGCCAGGGTGTGCCACAGCTTGGTAAGCACCACTGCCAAACCAAATGAGAACTCAGCGGCTTCCTAGAGTATGACATCAAAATCGCACGCACCAGAATCCTGTGCGATTACAGCGGGATCGCGGAAGTTGACCATCCTGATAGGCAATTGCAACAGTCTCGTTGAACGCGTTTGAAAGTGAGCCCAAGATAGGGAAGTCCTTTGGGGCACCTGGCGGCTCAAATATATAAGAATTTCTGCTGCGAATGGTCGCAATCATGGTCATTCTCCTGGTAACCTGGGAGCTGCACAGTTGGCCATGCTGTTCAGGACGTTCGAGACAGGACGTTCGAGAAAGATGATCAAAGGCGGATCACGGATATCAGACAAATTCTATACGATTACGTAATTTGTTGATGGTTTCAACACCTTCACACATCCAACGTCGAATCATCTTCGCCAACATTTATTATGTAGGTCAGGGATGTTTTTACGATTTTAATCATACAGGTGCCTAAAATACAGTATGGCGGACGTTCCACGACACGACATCGCTTGAAAGAACGGACTGAAATCATGGAGCTCAGGTCAGGGCTGTGCCCAAAACTTGTATGTGTGTCGCCGTAGCTGAAACTCCTGCATCATAGATACGCTTTTTGCGGTGATGCTACTCAAGCACAGAAACCCATCATTTCTCGCGGTCGCGATTAGGCAGTGCTGTTTACAGGGAAACTCAAATGCATGTACTGCTACGGCTACCCTTGCATTGCTGGTAGCGATGATAATAAGCTATTAATGTACCTGAGTGAAAAAGTGAGTGGCAAGCATCAAGACCCCGTTGACAAGAGAGCACAGCAGTAGCACACAAATATGCGGACATGAGGCCAGAAAGTTGAGAAGACGTCAAGTAAAAATGAGAGGACTTAATTAAGCACGTGCTTAAGTGGGCGAGATTCCGCGGGAAGTGAAGGGGAAGTGGCTTCAAGGGCACAACAATCCAATCCTACATTAGCCACACACCGCCGCACTAATACTCACAAGCCAAACGGGTGGTTCTACCGAGGCGAAATTGAAGAGGTAGTCACAGAAAAGACAAAAGAGAGAGAAGCAATTAGAAAGAATGGGGATGGAATTTGGAATTTGCCCATCATGGGTTGCAGGTTCAAGTTTGTTGCGTTGGCATGGCATGGCAGTCAGTGGCCCCGGCCCGATTTTGCCACTTATCGGGCTGTAATTATTTATCTTAGCTAATTATGGGGGTGCCTGGTGTTGCCGGCGGCCGGAGTTGAGTTGAGTGGGACTCCGTGCACCAGGGGGCATCAGATTTCAGGCCTTTCAGGGTTTGATGTGGTTTTCTGGCCGTTCTGCCACTGGCATGTGTCGCAACCTCATGTTTTGTTTAATTGAGCAAGCAACTTCTGCATATTATTTACTAGTCTGACTCTATGACCAAATTGGTATAAAGGTCGTGCAACTCCGTCTCGTTCCCGGCCTTCAGCCACGCTTTCGCTTCTTGCTTTGCTTAGCACGCGTTGAGGATTCAATGTTAACAACGCCAATATTAATGTAATTCAAGCTGTTGCCTTGTGCACAGCTCGCCACTGGAAAGTGCTCACCGAGTCAGCAAGGAACCTTTGATCTATCGTGATGAGAATGCGTTAGGGATTCTGAGCTGCAGACGCGTTAATCGATCGACCAGCGGACCTATGATCGACAGGATGGTCAGTGATCACCTCCTGTTGTCGGAAATCGCAGGGATGCAGGTGAAAGCTTTGCGGCTACAGTAGGAATTCCAGATAGACATCCCCAGGCTGTGGGTGCTGTGAGGTCACCGTGAGACCCGTGCGAGACGTCAGAATGACACAAGTATGGGTTGAAAAATTCCCATTGCGACTACACAGGAGTGATTAAAAGCGCTCATAGAACATGCCACAAGCCTCACAGAAGGGTTGAAAAGTGGGATAGTGCATAGCATAGTACACAGGTGACAAGCGTGGGCCCCAACGACGTTCAGGAGACCAATCAAAGTCCATGGAAGGTGATTATTGGGCGCCAGAGAGTAGGATGCCTGTCACCAAAGGGGCATCATCTAGTAAGACACTCCTAAAAACAGAAATTTGCACATGTTAGACGGACAAAAGAGAGGAGAGGGAGAGCTGGCATTTATTGGGTCTTGAGCTTCACGTATTGTCACGGTGTGAAAGCGCATGACACGGACATCTCCGACTCCGACACAGTTTGGTTTGGTGTGGCTCCGTCCGAACCGAATACGGTAACGGAGAACCAAATGCGGTAACAACCCCGGAAACCCGTCGTTGCGTTGCGACTCTTTCCACCTGCACCGGAGTTGAGTTGATTTCGCTACTCTGGTAACTCAATCCAGGTAACTCCGTGTTGACTCAACTCTCCGGCAACAATAGTACCCGCAGACGAAGTTTCATGTAAAAATAATGTGCACAGCGCGATCGAAGTAGAAACCAATTTCAATGGTCATGAGTGTCCAACAACGCTATAGTACACGTTTGATAATCTTCAACGTCCAAGGGTTGTTTAGGCCACGCTCAAAGGTACATCTCGCTCCAGCTACAACCCGTGGGCCCAGCCCGGACAAGACGCACCGCGACCTCCGCGCCTCATAATCAATAAGCATGATCACCAGATTTCACTACAGAGCTCACGCACGCCCAGCGGCTCAGAGCTTGGTGAGGATAAATGTCTCACTATCAGTAAAGCAACCTTCCAAATTTGACAATATTGGCCAATGATACGCCCGCACTTCCCGGCTTCACGAACACGAACAGGACATCCTCGATCTGCCAATATCACCACTCTTCAAGTGCATCACGAAAGAGTGAGTCGCGATAAATCTGGCAAAGCGCAAGAGGTGGGTAGCGAGCGGCTGCATGGCCGTATGCGTTCTCCCTGAGGGCCAAATTGCCTTGATCCTGAATTATATCCGGGTGCGCGGTTACGCCGTGGGGTGATGGCAGGCAGCGGGAATCGAGTCTCGAACAACTACCGCTTCTACAAAAAGTCGAAACTGCCGTACCTTGTACTTTGACATTCTCAGAAAATATTCTCCCTTTCTTCACGAAAAATCGATATTTGTTGCTGCTTACGCAAAACAACAACGCGACATAGGATCAAAAGGAAAGTCGATCCACATCCCCAGAGCAGGGACGAATACTCACCAGGTACTAAGTTTGCTATACAGCATGAGCTCCACCGCTGTCCTTGCCACATCGGAGCATCTCCTTCACTCATTGTGCGCTTATGGCCCGAGATCATTCCCGTCTCACGTAAAATTTGCCACGACCTTAGGCTTTCACACGGGCATCGCGTTTGACCTTCAGGTACAGTCTGTACCGACGGATCGCTTGCATGGATCAAAGATGGTGTCGAGGTCTCCAGATAAAGTGGCAGTTCTCCCGGTGCGACGAGCATAAGCGGGCTGTATGTAGCCTTCCGTCCCTCCAAGGTCGCAGCTGGGGGGGTGATTGATGCGGGACAGAATTTCCCACTAGAGACTTTCTCGGCGGGGTGGGACGCCGTCATGTATTTCAGGATTGTGCAGAGTGTGGGACGTGGGGCAGAAAACTGTCGTGATTATTGTAGGTATTGTAGGGTAACTGAAATATCGGTAAATATATGAATGGTAAATATTTGGGGGCGCACGTGACGCCTAACTTAGATGACAAAATGACAAAAAAAAGGCAAACGGGCTCGGACTCTGCATACCACGGCACTTGTACTGTAAGTTCTACAGTAGCATTACTATCATGTGGGTGAGTCCATTAGCACACATTACTGTGCGCCCGATCCTGTCTGACATCCAATCAAGGGATATTCTCAGAGTCGCTCCGTATCCAACCCCACTGAACGGACCCTTCATCTCGTGTCCATCATAAGTGCGCCCCGATTTGAGTGCCTGCGCCCACTCAACTCCATTACCATCCTCAGATTTCATCACTTCTCGGCTCCACGTGCCCTCGGGGTATCCCCAGTCCGGCGCCGCTTCTTGAAGCCTTCTTCCAGCGCATCAGGAATGTTGGTGTGGTTTGGGTTGGAAGAGCTGTCGAAGCGCAGGTAATGGACCATGTGTGTTGTGACTATATGTGTTTCACCTGACCTAGCGTCATCAACAGACTCATCATTATCGCTCTACTTCTCATAATTCTTGGTGGTTCGTTTCGCCTACATCGTAGTGGCGCTTCGGTTTGGCCAAACTCCACTGGAAATAAGTGGGGTCATGATCCTTTCCGTCCACGGTTCTTCAATCCTTCGACTTGTTCTTCTTCATAAGGGTGGGTTCGTTCGACCTTTTGTTCCACGCGGCTAAGGTTTTGCCGGTGGCGCAGTGTGTATCGTTCGTTTCCGGTCCTGTTATTTTGTTCACCCCCATCACTCTTCCTAGATGTTCAGCATTTGATTTCGAACCGTGAATTTAACCGGCAGAACTTATCAGCACATGAGTTACAAGTGGCGTGGGTTGATCAGGACTCATTCGATCGCGATGCATATTTATGGAAACGGACTTCAGTAAATCGAAGCTCCTCCGAAGTTCCTGCCATAAGAGTCTGTTCCCCTGTGTTAACGTCAAAGCCATACTGACCACCCCACGTTACTGTGATACAGAGTATCATGCAGTATTTCACTCATCCACATACACGTCGAAACTCAAGGAGAATCCTCGACGTCACGCGGCAAATGGTGAGAACTTTGTCGATATGGCAGGGTGATGGTGTATCAAAACGTTACGTTAGCGTTCGATTCGTAAACAGTCCCAGTGAGTTCACCATTCTGCTCACCAGAACAACGATCATGATTTGATACCGCGCGCAGAAGGGCCTATATATATGCACTCAGGCCATAGTACGCCAATGGGTGACGATTCCACGATCCCATTTCCCTACGTATCCAACCCACAGTTCCCTACTGCTTGCAGGACGTCATGGTCAACTTCCACAATCCTATGGTGATGGAGGGGGATGCTCGTGCGTACCAGTTTTCAGCCATGCTGTACAAATTAGCAAGCATACCGAGTCCTCTTTTGATAGTGGCACTCTCTAAGCTGTGGCATACCGTGTGCGGAATTTACATGTGAGTCTATCAGTGTCCTGAGATTTTCGTGCGTAACTCACCCCTTCCCCTAGATGGGAATACTTCACCACTCTCGAGTATGAGTGGAATATCATTCGAGGACGTCGCCCCTACCTTCGGACGATATGGGTTCGTAGATATATCCACTTCTTTGATTTCTGCTGGCACGGCGAGTCCGCGGACTGATTTGTTCGTTCGATGTTCGATAGATCTATTCCCTTGCGCGAGTGTCCGCCCTCTTGACCGTAGTGCTCGAATTTATCATTGCTGATACTACGGTCCCACTCAATTGTCAGGTGCGTACCGTGTTTCCATTGCCTCTTTCCCAACAATTAGGCCCTGATTGCTCACACAAGGCCGCTATCTCCTCCGTATCGGTGAGCGCTGGTGTTTCTCTACCCATCTTGATCTCTAATGAGGATCGTCCCACATTCTATCATTAACTTTTTGCTAAGGCTTTTGTCCTTTTAACTATGTCCGCCTCTTCACTGTTGATCGTTCTCCGCATGTACGTTCTCTCCAACACTTCCACTTTCCGAAAACAGTCATCGATTGAGGTTACTAGAATTGCGATTTGGAACAGAAACAAGGTTGCTATGACGATGGCAATCATCATATGGGGAATCAATTCCATAGTCTACGTCCAATGTAGGTTACTACTTCCCTGTCATGTGGGCGATCAGGAGCTAAACATCGTACCAACATGGATGGATCACACAGTCCTCGCGCGTGTGAATATTCAATTCCTATGATGCTCAATTATGTCCTTATCCCTTCCATAGCTTCGCTCCGCGCAGGCACCTGGCCAACTGACCTGTGTACAAGTCAACCTTGAAAGCACTCTACTCAACCTCATTGCTGTGCCCTTTACCGACATCGCATTACTTCTCATCATGCTCATTGGCTTGTTTCGCCTCCGTGGTCATAGTGGTAGTATGTTTGGTATGACCAAAGTTCTGTGGAGACAGGTATGTTACAGGTTATTTCTAGTTGTGGCTCTTACAATCCCCTAAAATGTTTTCCTGTCGGAAGGGTGTCTTTTGGCTCTTGATTGCTATAGCGGCTGAGATTTCGCCAGTGGTAAGTTCGACAAATTTCTCGGTCGTCGACGTTTTATTCATCTGGAATTTATGTATCAGGTATTCATTTCTTTGAATTTAAATGGTATTTCTCTTTGGCTTAGTCTATGCAAATCGCTGTTGAATCCGACTCCCCTCGGAATATTAGCTTCGTTCGACGTCATACGTTTTAGTTTGCTAGGCTTGGTGTAGTTCCTTACTGCTTTGTTCAACCCAGATGTTTCAGCTACCATCTTGGTTCACGATGGTGATCGCTGCAACTAGGTTGCAGCGCTCTTTAGTAGACTTTGCCTCCAATTCCACCGATGTGTACGATGTTCTACACTCCCTCGCATTTTCCGTCTCACAGTGATCAATTCAGGTTTAGCTCCCACGGGAATCTACAAAATGGCAGGTATCCAGTTCAAGAGCCAAAGAGGATCAACGCTGCGTCGATCCCGACGAATGGGATGGAAGTTGCGGTGCACATTGTCTCCGAACAGCGTGGGGCACCGTAGAAGGGATAATGACTTGTGCGATCCCTTAGACGAGCAGGTGCATGGGAGGCCGATTGGATTGTGATGAGGACGTTGAGCACGGCGTGTGAAAGTGATATCCTCTGTTTTTAGATGTTTTTAGATTTTGTGGAGAGCTATTACTTCGTGGTTCTCGCATCAATGTAAGCTTGATAATAGTTGTACATGCCAGTGGTCGGCGAATTCTGGTTAAGGTGCTGTCACAGGTTGTCGGAAGTTCATAGGTTTTTGCGTTGGGCACCTTTGATACGCCTATGCCCACATCGGATTGGAGCAATATTACTTTCAACTACCAATTTTATCAATGGATATGTGATACCCATGCCAGCGGTCACGATCAGTGCGAGACCATGTGAAAGGCTGCAAGCTGGTACTGCAACGTGAACATACTTCAGCGCGGATCCGAGTCAGTGAGCTAAACAAATCAGTCCTCTATCACTTCATTTTTCTGG
>QFFA01010054.1:0-19190 GCA_003316565.1 Russula foetens | reverse complement strand
AGCCGTGTGTGCAGTTCTCCCCCTCCTCGGTCAGGTGGACGAGTCAGTTTTCTAGTTCCACTCTTTCTTCCCCTCGTTGTCCCTCGTCCTCTCTCCTCTCCTCAGGCCTCAGGCTAAATTCACTCAGGGACAGCCCCCCGAATCCCCCTTCACCGAAAATAATTATAATAATTATATATATATTCAAATAAATGGCTAAAAGGTTAAATGACCTTCAACTTCACGTAATCTCATAGCATCACCTGGCACACTTGGTTCGGGTTCGGTTCCAAAGATCGTGAATTGGTCCTTTAATTGCATGATCATTCACTTTCACCTGCCAGCCACTAGATCAGATCGGACTAGAGCTCAGATCGGGCTTAGCTCCCGCGTGTCTGTCCTCTCACACCTGCCCTCTAGTCTAGTAACGATCAACCCAAGTACCTCACCGCCGAAGCAATGCATCCTGCTGCGGAATGTTACAGCCCAATTGCACGTGTCCTAGCCAAGTACCAAAGCGCTAAAAATCGTTCACTTCACTACAATAAGAGCCAACTGCACGATCGAGCGGTACTAGCGACAGAAGTCAAGTACAGGACATATGCATAAACAATGAAAGAAATAAGATCCCCTTGCTCTGTACGCAACCGGAGAACCAGCTATGTCCGCCTCAATACCGCCTTCTTGGTGACCTCGAGCGATCCCGGCGACGATCACTGCGGATCCATATGAGCCACCATGAACCGAAATAAAGATATCAATTAACGCACTCGTACCGCGACGAAGAATGTCGCTCTGAGTAACCACGATCACGGTCACGGTCACGGTCTCTGTCTCGGTGATCGTCGCGAGAGGAGCGATGCTCGCTACCACGACCAGAAACGGCGCCGCTGCCGCTGCCGCTGTTGATGCTGGGAACCGGTGGAGGTGCTGGTTGGGTTCTACGCTTCTCCCTGTCCTCTCGAAATTTCGTTAGCATGTTCCTCAATTCATGGTAGCCCAGATGCATCTGTGTTCAAATATTGAGTACACGGGATTAGCCAAACGCGTTGGGAATCCCACTTTGCCTCCGAAATGGTCTGCCAATCGGCGGTCAGAGTCGAGAACGGACAGGTAGGCGCCGCACACGTCGCACACGCGCAGTTTTTGGTGTCCGGATGCTCCAGACGTGTCTGTAAGTTGCTGGAGTTCACGCTAGAGTAAACGGGGTCACATGTCAGTGTAAGGGCATGGAGGCAGCAGTTATATGCGCACCTCTTTCTCCCCTTTCTCACTTTTCAGCGCCTCAATGGCTTGCATCTCCTTCATCGACTCTTCCACCTTCCCTTGCTCGCCTGCGCAAACTCGGCATCCACCATTAACGAAAAGGTACGAGAGACTTACCGAGTGTCTCGATCTTTTCTGTTCCTCCCTGAATTGCCAGCTCGATTTCAGCAATCTCACGCATCTGCATGGCCGCAACGCCGTCAGTCTCTCAATGTCATGTGAGAAAGGAAGCAAGGTATAGACCAGGTTAGTTGTCTTTGCATTTTCCTCTGGCGTCTTTTCTAGGCGCCTCTGCGCGGTCCGAATACGGCGGTCGCACTCATCTACAAAGGCAAAAATGTTGTTCTCGTATTCTGTCTGGAATTTGGCGAATATCGGGTCGCTGGGGTTAGCCTCTCGGGCCGCGAGGAACTCTGTTTTCAACCGCTCAGTATGCGATTTGGGGCATGCACCTAGGTCCATTTTCTAGTGCAACAAATTTGCACAAAACGAGTATCAGTAGGTGACATTCGTGCCACAAACGAGAGAGACCGCACCGTGTTGGTGAAGAGCGTGTGCGGGCAAGTTCCGCATAGGAAGTTGCGGCACACTTTCTCGTCTGGCCAAGATAAGTTAACAGTCGCGATACCCATGGCTTCAGGACCCATCATTTGCTACGTAGGATGGTTGACGCGTCAGCGTGTGGGGAACGGTTGTACTAAAGACGACCCACACACCTCTAAGAGCTTGCGCTGCATCTCTGCGAGCCGACCCATTGTTGTGGAGTCAAAAGTTGACAAGTAGGTTACGTTTGTGTAAGGGCTGAGTGGAGTAGTCAGCGCTCCGCTGGCCCAAGCTAAGTGTATGCGTCGCGTCGACGACGACTTCTGCACTGCACTGCAAAGCTGGTTCGGGTTCGGCGACTGACTTTGGTAGTGTTTGGATGTGTAGACGTGTGTGTACTGTTTGTGTGTGTGTGATCTCAGTCGCCTTTTTCGGTCGGTTTGATGAGCGCCAACGCCATCCTTTTGGTTGGTCGCAATCATCTGGCCATATACGGCCCAGGGGAAGCGAATTACTGGACTGGACCTGGACTAGACTGATACCACTAAACTTACAACCGTTGCCTAATCTCGGGCCTTTCCAGAACCCAAAAACATCGGACCTTTGACACCACAAAGTCAGTTACATACACAAGGAAGCCACATCTTATTCACGGTTTCGCTTCCTCATGTACAGCTGGGCATCCGCGTCGCCATCAAGTCCTTTCCAGGCTTAGATCTCTCTTTGAGACTGGCTGTAACAACTTGTCGTGGATCTACCCTACCCACAGCTCAAGGGTTACCTTGCTCCAAATATTCATATTCAACTATGGTATCGGTTATGCGCCGTTCCAGTGGGGTTGGTCCAGGTGTTACCATGCCGTTACCAGACGCTGAATGTGTGTACACGGCGCACTCGAAACGCCTCGGGGGAAATCGAAAAAACTGAAATTACGACAAAAGCTTATCGACTGATGGGGCTCTTTGCGGGAGCTCAACGCTAGGCGTCATGGCTCCCGGATAATAGCGAAGCGAAGGGGCAAACCCCTCGTCCACCCCTTAACAATACAGTACATTGTATTACATCTCTCGTGGCCACCTGACAGTTATTACGGTAACAGGCCGTGATGATATGGGGCGTAGCAATCATGCGCAATGGCTATCGGAAAGAAATCATGCTCGAATTGTAAAGCTTTTTGGCAGATGCGCCACTACAGACCACTAGAAGTTTTCATATCGCAGAAATTGTTCACCATGACCACGACTGGCAAAGATCGCTAGCGGTGGAGATTGGTGGAACCCACTGCCTCGCTAGAACTTGGTTGTTACCACCTTCATTCCTTCAGGGCCATATCTATCAATTATCATGAACTTCTCCCTGTCTCCCGATTGTCGATTGTCGACGGGTGAGCGTGCATACAAAAAATGTTCCACGGCGGAACCTCGGCGACGTCAAGTAGTGTGGTGACTGTAATTTGCCTTGAACGATCACTGCCTCCGATGCTTCTCGCGCTTTCATATCCATCATACGGAACAGGCACACAGATAGGCGAACTACTGCAGTGGGACGCTTCCCCGAGCCAGTGATCGGTTGGAATGCAGAATCACAGCCCCTGTCTTACTCTTTGCATTACATGCACCTCTTGTCACACACACTCTTCATCAATTGAGATGACCAGTGACGTGAGAGGAACCGGGGTCTCTAACTCGAACGCATCCATTCCGTATTGTGGTTGCTATCAGAATCCAGTTCGACGTCCATGAACTTTATTATAGCACGTGGCACGTGTCCGAGACTCCGAGTCGGATATTGCAATCGTTGCGGTGCCCTGCCGCGGAAGACAGAAACAGCTTGCTTTACCCTTGCCCACTCTGGGAGGACTTGACTTCTACGCTGTATGAATTGTGGCCACGACGGGACCCCTTTAAAAATTATAGGAGGCGGAAGATGCCTCCCATGCTCGAAGGCTTGGCACCTAGCTGGGTACAGTGCTGTCTGGTTTCACGCACCCGACGAACTTGCGCTATATTCCGCCCGAAGCTATAACACACGGAGGTACCCCCTGTGAACTTGAAGGCGCCTTTCTATTCCATCGAGTTTCTACGGAACCAATTCACGACTAAGAGTTTCCCGAGTCCCGGCGCATCAAGTGCCGGAGTACTGTAGAGTCACTGTAGGCAGACTTACGTTATCCTTTTTTGAACGCAATTCCGGTAATGAACTGCAGGAAGAAAAAGCGTATCATTCCGGCGCATGGATGATGGCTTGCACTGAATGGCCATCTGGCATGGCATAGACGCCGTCTCTCTATTTTGACTGAAGTTGATTGGACGGCTTCTGCCTAAGAATCGAAGCCCACTCAGGGGATCTGTGATTTGTTTGAAGAGCGCCAGCGTCGGAACGGCCCATACCCATCTACTCCGTCCCCCACGTGCCCATGCCCAAAACTATTTCGGTCGATAGAAACTACTTGATCAGTGAGCACGGAGGTAATAGTGAGTGTGACCGAGTAACCGAAGTATATGGCGAGGCGAGGAAGGGTCACAGACCTTCGTTATCCATCGTCCATCGACTTCGGGGCGTCGCCGTGGGAAACCTTCTTCCCCCTGAGGCCTGATGTGCCATGACATAACCAATAACACGGCGACGCTGATGAGCATGACCTCTGAGGTAAACATCGTATGTATATTCGCAAGAAAGGCGCCTTGGGAACCCAGAAATGACGGTTATTCCTGATGGCAGAGGCGTGTTGTTATGGCGCTGCGGCAAAACGTGGTTCTCCCAACTACGGCGCCAATTAAAGCACAGCAGAAGGGAACCTCAGCCTGGCCGTGACATTGGCGTTCTTGGTGAAACACGAGGTGAAGAGTATAGTATACAACGAGTGCTGGGGTTTACGTTGTGAAAAGGCCGCAAGAGTTGGTGGCTATGGTGTCCATGAGCCCGGAGGTTAACGTCAGCGCCTGGTCAAGAAAGTTTTTGCATGCATCGATCAGAAATGCGCTTCAGCACTTCCATACATCGGTGTCAGACTGCGCGCATCCAACGCACACCCATTGGGAACGCCACAGGCCATGCGCCCTGTAGCATATTCACAATGTGCGTGAAATGATGTACAGAATTGAATCCATTACCTCAAAAAACACAACGTGATGCCCAAAGTATGTTTTGTCATCAGATCCGCGGCCCAAAGGCACAGGGCCAATAGCGGACAGTCTCATTGGGTCTTCCAGAGTCAATTTGAATCCAGCCTGCGCGCCAAGCTGTGGAAGTAGTGGTCAGGATGGCATCCCCGTCGCGACAGACGCCTCAAGAAGTGCATTTAAAGCGGCATCCGAACTAGACATTCTACGTCAGTTATGATGCGCGGTGTTTTTCTTTGCTATCGGGAATCAGCGGGCAGAGGGGTGGTTCAAGATCCGTGACCTCGCCACGGTTTGATAGTGGCACGCGGTGCCGAACTTTGGGATGCTCTGTTACAATCCAACGAGATCCAGCCGTGACTCCTCTCGGGTTCGTGGGATATACATACCAAGTAAATGATTCAGGGGTAAATTCTTGACTGATGGCGGATGGCGTTGCGATGTTGACACGCGGCACTACTACGCGGAAGTGCTGGATGCTCGCTTTAATAACCCAGAAATGAGAGAAATGAGTCGATACATATTTGGCCCGACTTCTCATACATTTTTCCGCGTTCAATTCGCTTAATGAAAGGCCGCGGTATCTTCAGCAGCGAGGCTTAAAGTATGTTGGTTCGAGATCAGTCGAAGACTTACATGAATCAGATGGTCATGAGGGGATTATGAGAATACCATACGAAACGTCATCGTCGTCCAGTAGTCGGTGATGCCAAATGGGTAGTTACAGCGTTTTTCTCCTTGGAAGGCCAGCACGGTCACAAACCCCTACCGCCAGGGCGTCGCATTTCTGGTCAACACCACCACCACCAACGAGATCTCCTGCTGTACCCAAAATGTCACTTGTTACGGACGAGATAGGGTGCAAGTTAGTTACGACTTTGGGGGGAATACACGTGGGTGATGGCGCGGTCAGCAATTACCCGTATTGGATAACTTCTATGGGTCAACGAGCACCAGAAGGTAGGAGGTGTGCGATGCAGCGCGAGTAGGATGGCCCTGACCGTGTGAATATGGCAAAGTCAGGAGGTGTTCGGAGCTGGCTCTCGACCGGGATGGGATAGGCTGTACGGCGGCACAACGAAATCCGGGAGAAATTCAGAGATAGAGAGCATCGTGATGGCCATAATATAAAACCTAGCAGAATCGATCGCTGCATAGAGAACATTCAGCTGACCAACTGATATGGTAAACTGGAAGGTGCAAACCTTTTCAATTTCGAGCGGCGGTCTAGAAGAGCTTCTGCTAGACGTCCCTCCTTGCGCGCACGCTTTAACTTTAAACATAAGTGTCAGTAACGAGGACGTCTGAGATCGTGGGGGCCTTCTCACATCTTTTTTGTCATCTTTGGAAACAATAGATCTTCCGGCACCCCAGGCTTGGTATGTGGCACTATAGCGACAGGATATGACAAGACTGGAGGGAGACACAACATAAAGGACCCACTTGGTACCCTTTTCATCTAATGATGGCTGATCCAGTGCTCCACCCTTCTTCCTCTCCTCTTCATACGCCTCCTGTTTGTACTTGTTCTGGATCTTCACATAAAACCTCTCTTGGAATCCCATGTTGTCGCTGTCACCACGGAGCGTGAGCTGCCCACCGGCAACTTCGTCGATGCTGAGGTATTTCTCGTATACGTTCATGAATGCGACCATCCCGCCCTCCAGGACGACAGGTGTCCATTCCTCCTGGGGTCCACGCGCCTCGCGATCGGCCGTGACAAGCCCATGCTTGTCGCATGAGAGAAACTTGCCCTCTCCTACCCCTGTACGCAAGTTGATGGTGCCCGTGCCTGCAACACGCGTCGTAACCCAGACTTGAGCGACCTCGGAGGGTGTCCGATCAAGAATGGTTTTCTCGTCTTCGAGTTTCTCGAGTGGGTGCAGCGCAATGCGGTTCCGCGTCGTGTCGTAGGAAATGCAGAATGGTGAAGGGTCGGATGGATGAAAGATGAACGTCGGGCCTCGTAGCTCTGTAGCCTGGTCAAGGTGTACCCACTTTTCAGGACCGCCGTCGTCCTGGGCATCGTGACGTCCGCGACGAGACGAACTTGTACCCTCGTCGTCCTCGTCACGGTAACGCTTCTTTTTGGATTTTTCGCCTTTGAATTTTAGTCTGAGATTTTTTGGTCCTTTCCCGTCTGACATGTCGCTCGAGAGTCCCGACGGAATACGAACGAAATAATGATGTGACTCGGAGCTGAGCTGTTGGCGTTGGGGTAAGTCTGACTCAAAACGGAAGTGACGACACGTGACCTACATCTAAATGCGGAACCCTCACGGTTCTGAACCCAGTTTTCCGCCGTCGCCGTCAACAACGCCCTCAAGACCAAAATGAAGTTCAACCCCGGTTAGTTCTTCCTTTTCTTGCTGTAGGTGTGATCTCTGGTCGTAGCGGTAAAGGATATATGCGCTTGTTATCGAGAAGTTGTGGTGGATTCTCGGTTTACTATGCGGATGTAGTCCTGATTTGCTGCTGGACATGAACACTTGTACCTCTGGATGGGAGTGCTGATTCCGCATCATTTCTGTAGACGTCTCCTCCTCCCGGCGCAAGTCGCGCAAATATCATTTCTCTGCGCCCTCCTCGGTTCGCCGTAAGATTATGTCTTCGTCACTGTCAAAGGAGTTGCGCAACAAGTACCACGTGCGCCTTGTTTCCCTTCAGTGCAGTCATACGCTGACAAGTAGCTGCATAACAGGCACGGACTCTTCCTGTACGGAAAGACGATGAAGTACGGATCGTCCGAGGGAAGTACAAGGGGCGCGATGGCAAGGTCACGCAAGTGTACCGCAAGAAATGGGTCATTCATGTCGATCGTGTCCAACGGGACAAGGCGAACGGGTCAAGTGTGCCAATCGGTATCCATCCCAGCAACGTCGTTATTACTACCATCAAGCTTGACAAGGACAGGTGAGCTGGTCCGCCACTTTATTTTTGAGACTCATTCTAAGGACTCTGCGGAAGGCGGGCCATACTTGATAGGAAGGATCGCTCCAAGACAGCGAAATCATCGGACGACATCGTTGTTGATGTAGGTGTTTAAACCTTTTGTTGTTATGCTTACTAGCTAAGATTCTTACAGTGATGACGTCGGGGTCCTTTGTTCTACCTTGTCTTCTCGCATGATTACTCCAAAAGCACCCTCATGTACATATGTGTCCGTCCACATGATATGCTCCATGAACATCCACGGGCCCTTGAGGGCAGCTTGTGTATTGATCGACTTGGTCATCGTGGAGGTTGATCGTACGGTGGAACGAGAAAGTGAGCGAAGAAATACAATTAGAAGATAACATCGTCATCCTTGGTGCTGAGAAGATTATTGGCTACGCTCTCGTCCTCCTCGGGGACATCAACAGACAACGCTGGAGCTGTAGTACCTGACTCGAGATCCTGCGCTGCAAGCTCAGCCCTTCGCTTCGCTTCCGCAGCATCCGCGTCTCGCTTCTTCTTCCCTTGTACCTTCTTGAGTCTTTCATTGGTAAGTTATCGTCAGCATCGGTGGCTTATACAGAGCATGCAGACGTACCGGAAGAACTCTTCACGATCCATTTCGTCAAGCTCACTTATGATGTATTTAATCGTATTGTCGAGACGGGGAATGACGACATGCTCGATGGCGTTCACTCGTCGATTCGTCGCACGAATGACCTCGTCGAGGATCATGAACGCCGTCTGGAGCGATGCGAGTTCGACGAGGGTCTCGACCGCCTTTGCGTACACCTCCTTTGATTTCAACACCTGCTGACCGCCTCGCCCAAGGCCGGTCAGATTAAAGTCTACATGAACGTTTTAAATAACACCCCAAAAAAATCATTGCTCGGAGTCAGTCAGGAGGTTGACACAGATGGGACGGGGATTGGAGGGGGGAGGAGGGGCGCCTTTCACTACGTACCAGTTCCGGGGACGCGATCGACCTCGAACGCGGGTAGCACGACGCCAGAGACGTTCTCTTGCTTTGCTCTGACTTTGAAAGACGCCGATTTGGCCTGTTGATGTACAAGATATGCGATGTCGCCAGTGGCGTACGTGACCTCTGCGAGGGAGAACGACGCGAGCTGCATCACCCGTCCCATCTTCCGCTTTGCCTGTTTTAACCACCACGTACAAAAGGTTTTAACTCCATTAGTTTTTCTTTTCTCTGCCTAGATGGTGTCGGGGTTATCGAACGACGGGGCTCACTTCGTCTACTTTGCGAAGGATGGCGCGGAAGCGAGTCGTCAGTGCGTCGCGCTTTTTGGCGAGCAGTGAGTGGCCCGTCTGTGCGCCCTTGAGACGGGCTTTGGTATTCGTGAGCGCCATCCGCGTAGGGAAGATCGATTCTCGTGGGCCGGTACCAGACATGATGATACGTGAGGCTGGCGTGAGGGTTCGTGGAGAGTACGGCACAGTACTAGTACAGATGGTCAAGAGCCCTGGACACACTGATATGGGTCGCGGACCGACGATCCGGGATACTCTTGGGTCACTCATAAATTCCCTCAACCAGCAACCAGGTAGTAAAAAATATAAAACAGGGACTAGGACGAGATACGGTGATCAGGCTTGCACGACCTAAGCGATGGTATACTTTCCATAGCTTTTCTCCGGATCAAATACCTGAACCACCCAACCCCAGATATGACGTGCGAGAAACAGTGGGTAGTCAATGAGTGGATACTAGTAGAACGGATGAATGGGGTAGACTAACCTCCCATCGGGAAGCGGGAAAGATGTGTTTGTTGCGCTGATACCAACTACGTTCTACGACCTTGCCAGCGTGAGATTCATCCTTCTCCATGGTCGCGTCGGCGAGCAACCGCACATCGTCATGGACGTCAAAGTTGAACAACGGCCCAGACTTGCCGCGCGCTTTGTTGATTATAAAGTCGTAAAATGTGTAATGCTATACGAATGGCGATGAGTGGCGCATAGGACAAAATGCAACAAACATACTTGTGGAATGATGAGATCCTCCTACAGAGTCGACGATGAGCTCAGAAAGACGAAGCGAATGTGAGGGATTCACGGACCTTGATATACATGAGATTGTCGACGTTAACCCCTCTGAGCTCGGGGAACTGTTGCCTGCACTTTTCCAGGAAGGTCGCGATATCATCGCCCTTCTTACACTACAAGCCAAGTGAGCCACAGGTAGACGTAACACACGGAAGATCAAATCGACTCACCAGTACGCTCTTCCGGTGACCGCTTCCATCCCAGTAGGAATAGGTGATCTCAATCTCCTCCTTTTTCATCTCTTCTTGGCGCTTCAGCCATTGCTGCCGTAACTCCTCACGTTCACGACGCTCGGCATCCTCGCGCTCACGGTCAGGTAAAAAAGAAGTGTCCACGGCCGGATTCTTCCTGAATTTCTTACGCTGCGCTTGATTCTCGCCATTCGCGCTGGCGTTGGGGGTGGCAGATTCAGAGGTGGAATCTGCTCCCTCGGCTTCGTCATCGAGCGCGAAGGAGAGTGTAGCTTTGGCAGACTTCTTCCGCTTCTTCACCTTCTTTTGTTCCTCCCTAAACAAATTCTCCACATAAAATAAGCCACCCATGCGAGGCACAGAAGAGGAGGTCCCTCCTTGGGGAGAACGGCGGAGCAATAGGACTTACTTGAGCTCGTCCGTACGCGCAGCCTCGCGCGCTTTGGCTTCCTCCAGTTCCTTGCGCTTCTGTTGAAAGTCTTCGAGCTTGACGAGACCGACAGTGCTATTCTTGAGCGAGTCCTCCATAGAATCATTCTGTCCAACAAAGCGGTGTGCCGAGGGGCGAGCTTTTTCAGTCTCGTTGATGAGCTGCTGCTTTTGGCGCTCGTATTCTTCACGGGCTTGATTACGCTGCTTGACAAGGGCGTCTTCGCGACGTCCCTCTGGTATGTTATTCGACATGGTAATAGAGGCAAGGATGAGTTAAAGAATTGTGATCGTTTGGTTGTATGCTTGTGCGCGAAAGCAGAGATCGAACGGAGTTTGAATTGCGACCTCGGACAAAGTCCGTCGCGTGTCGACGACAGAACAGCAAACTATACACACCACGATGGTTCACATCCTTGGCGTGCAGCTCTTCGAAAATAACTTTGTCAAGGTTACCCCAGCCCGTCTATTTCATCCTTGATACACCGGCTCATCGCATCATTTCTTCCAGCATGCCTTGACCCATTTCTACGGGATAAGTCACCACACGGCCGGCCGTATTTGCGCTCGCCTCCAAATACACAACACCTGCCGCGTTCGTCATCTCTCCGCGACGCAAGTGACAGCCATCGCAGCCTTCCTCTCCTCTCCCTCCACCTCTCCCAACCCCCCACGCGGCCCCCTCGCATCCCTCACCTTCAAGCCCGCGCCCCCATCGACGCCCCTCCAGGATCTGGCCGGCGCACGCGCCTACCTTGCGCAATTCGACGCGCCACCCCCGCCCCTCCCAAGGGTCAAAACGAAGGGCATGGACCCTCTGCGCTGGCTACGGATAGAGGCAGACCTGAAGCGCGAGATGCGGGAGAATATTGCGCACCAGCGAATGATCGGGAGTTATGTCGGCAAGAGGCACGCGATGGGTCTCCCTGTGCGCGGACAGAACACGCAATCGAATGCAAGGACGGCGAGGAAGCTCAACAGAGTGGAGCGACATAGGTAGTGCTCTGTGGGTAGGCCAGACTTTCCGGCGCGTATAACATTCCCTTCTGCATACACAAAACGGACGTTCATAACTATCGTACAGACGGCGCCCGCAGAGCGGTACAGAGTATATACTGAGTCTAGTCGTCGCCAACTGGCACTTCCTCCTCTAATCTAGACATTTGATTAGTTTCGACACGGATCTCCCTTGTCCCATTATCCCTCAAAACATACGAAACAATCACGCTCCAACATATTTGAATCTGCGGCGAAATCATCTCCCAGATCCGCATTTTATGTACAGCTTCTCGGTGCGCAAGTAACGTTCACATATCTCTTACGACGAAAGTCTGCACGATTCTGTGAGGGAGAAGACTAAAGCATTATACGCACCACATATTATGTATTTGAGGATGAACTTACCCATTCGAGAAACAGATGGACAACTTCAGACAAGGGTTGGCCGGAATCCTCTTTAGCAAGCTTGAATGGGGATGATTCATGATATACCCGCCTGTCATCTTCCGATGTCAGGATAAAAAATCCATAACTGTCCGTTTGACAGACAAAAACGAACTTCCTTTGCTTTGACAAGAGTGGAGGCACCCCGGGGTGGCCCGCCCTGCACCGGTGGCCTGCGTGGTCCAGCCCGAGCAAAAAGGTGAATCTACCACTATAGTGTATGCATGACCGTACCCATGCCAAAGACACAGGTCTCACCTCCTTACACGTGTTCCAAATATCCCACTATGCCGCCCAATTCCTCGGGGTTCTTTCAGCACCATTCACCGATGCTTGCTCGGGTGGTAAAATACAAATATGCGTGTTCACAATCTATCGTACAGACGGCGCACAGAACCGCACAGAATGTAATCTTGAAATCTAGTCGTCGCCAACCGGCACTTCCTCATCTAGATATTTGACCAGTTTGACACGTATCTCCGTCGTCTCATCGCCCCTCAAAACATCCGAAATGAATTGCGCCTCGACACGTATTTGAATCTGCCGCAAAATGAATGAAAACCCCGGTTTCAGCTCTGCCTCTCGACGACGACGCGCAAAAAAAAAAAAAAACCCACCATCTCGAGCGCGCCGCGCAAAACGCCACACAAGACGTTGCTAAACCACAACCCAGATTCGATCGCCTCTTCTGGAAGTTCGACAAATTCGGTCAAGGGGTTCTCGTCTAGTGTGAGCGTGAAATACGGTTGCTGTTGCTGTTGCTGCGCCGCCGCCGCTGCCGCCGCCGGAGTTTGTCCTGCGGGGGTGCTCGAGCGTGATGAGCCGGCGGCAGGCGCTGCTTGTGGCGAATGTACGACCGTCGGCGTGATGTTCAGAAATGACTTGAAGCCAACCTATTTACACCCTCGACACCACCGCACGGCGTCATTGCGTCACACACACACACACAACCATAACGAAATAAGAGGGCAGGGTGGTTAAGGAAGATTGAAGTGGTTAGGTGGTTACGAGATAAATATGCGCACCTTGGCGATCACCTCGCCCGTCTCCCTAAAGTCTGCACAGCGTCCGATATTGCTGCGCGCGAGAAAGTCCTCGATCAGGCGCGTGCCGATGTTATAGCCCATCTTGTCGAGCTGCTTGTTCACCTCCGCGTAGTCCTCGTAGTCCTGTATGAGCTGCACGACGAGCGCGCCGTATGTCATTGCGAACAGTTCCGCATTCTGTAATTGTGAAAACGGATGTCAAGAGGAGTGTTGAAAGAGCGGCGACGTGGTGAAGGAGAGCGCACTATTTTCTCCGTACGCCCTTTCCAGAGGTCTTCGCCGATCGCCTTGTACTGTTTACTCGAAGTCGCCATAGTCAGTGGTCGACTTGCGTGCGCCTCTGCCTTGATATGGACCTCTAGTCACGGGTCTTGTCACACGCGACTACCCTCTCCTTCTGCTTAAAATGTCTCGTCCAGAATTACAAGCCCCACCAGAGATCGTATGCTACCCTTTCTCGCATCATATCATTAAATCGGACTCAAGAAATAGCACATTGTAGTATTATGGCGACACCGAGGCCGCAAAATACACGAATAAGTATGCAACCCATGCACAACTCGCTTGATTAGCCTTTGCCCAAGAATTAAAATTTCCAGCACTCGCATCCAGCAGATCCAAGCGGAGATGACGTACCGTGCCCTCGAGTTGCTAAATCTGCCACCGGACGAGCCTGCTTTTCTTCTGGACATCGGCTGTGGCTCCGGCTTATCTGGTGAGATCCTCGATGAAGAGGGATACATCTGGGCAGGTGTCGACATCGCACCTAGCATGCTTGGTGGGTTGGCACCCGCCTCACTGTCGTGTGATGTATCGATGTGTTAGACAGAGGTCGCTCTCGATCGGGAGGTTGAAGGAGATCTGTTCCTTCAGGACATCGGGCAAGGCTTTGGCTTTCGACCCGGAAGCTTTGACGGTGCCATTAGGTACGAGCGCGACACACGCCTTCCCCCCATCTGAACCTGACTCTCAAAACCTCCCTCCACCCTTACTGCACATCAACAAAGCATCTCGGTGCTTCAATGGCTTCTCAACGCCGAAACCTCCCACCCGACCTCCTCGCCGCCCCACCGCCTCACGCGCTTCTTCACAACCCTCCACTCGGCACTGCGCAACCCCTCGCGCGCGGTCCTTCAATTCTATCCGTCCTCAGACGACCAAGTGCAACTGATCACCTCGATCGCACAGCGCGCCGGCTTCGGCGGTGGCGTCGTGGTCGACTATCCCAATTCCAAAAAAGCGCGCAAGGTCTTTCTCTGTCTCTTTGTCGGCGACGGCGGTGGTGGTGGTGGCGGTGGTGGCCCCGCAGTTAAGGTGCCGGAGGGCCTACAGGGCGATGGTGATGGCGATGGTGCCGCGGAGGGCGAGGACGCAAAGGCAAAGTTTGAGAGGCGGAGACAGCGCGAGTCGCGGAGGGAAAGAAACGGAAAACAGAAAGTGGTCAAGGGCGGAAAAGACTGGATTTTACGGAAGAAGGAAGTACGTGGCACTCGTAAAATCCGCCTCTTTTCCCCCCTCATTGAGTCCTCTTCTGATCGTAGCTGTATCGAAGGCGAGGAAAGGAAGGTGTACCGCACGACTCAAAGTACACCGGTCGCAAAAGAAGGACAATATTCTAGAGATAGCGCGGTTCCACCCATCTCTTTCACGGGTTGTTATTTACTTGCACATTACTCTGCTAATAGCACACGCAAAAACGAAGCGCTTATTTTGTTGTATTCTATGGCTGCGCAGCTAAAAGCTCTCTCGTTGATACTACGGCACCTTTTGCATCGTGTCTGATGAACGTGCCCTGCAACGCCGCCATGCTGATCTTACGACCATCTTTTATGCCATCACTCACTATCTCCTCCACTTGCCTTCCTTGGAGCTCCACTTGATGAGAAGCATCGGCATCGCCTTCTCTTTGCCCATTTCCATAAAAGTTCGTGAAGAGCGTTCTGGCTTGCTCTGGAACGGCATCGTCGATGAGAGTTGCCAAGTCGACGCGACCGGGCCTGATGAGCGCAGGATCGAGTCGGTCCAAGTGGTTCGTCGTCAGGAATATGATCCGCTCTTCGCCAGAGGCGACGCCGTCCAGAGCGTTCAAGAACCCAGAGAAGGTCACGGAAGATTGATATCTGTTGTCACCTCGTCAGTCAACAGACTCCTGCCACAGAGTTAGAGAGCGGAGTGGCCCTCCACTCGCCCGCCTCACCCGTCTTCGCCCGTCTGCACGCGCTTATTGAAAGCGGCGTCGACGTCTTCGATGAGAATGAAGCTCCGTTCTGGCGCGTTCGACAGCAGGTAGTTGAGCTTGTCGTCGGTCAAGCCACGCTCGGAGAGATTGAGCAGGCATATGTCGTACGATAGCGATCCCGCGAGAGCCTGTATGAACGAAGACTTTCCTGACCCCGGCGGGCCGTGCAGCAAGTAGCCTCTGCGATACGGGATACCTTTTGTCCGCCAACGCCGTCACATCGCCTCCACATCAATGATGAGAGAAAGAGAGAAAACGCACCTCGGTCCGCGTACCACTCCCGCCTCCCGAGGAAAGCGCGCACGTCCTCAACGATCCGTTCTGCGACGCCGGGGGCAAGCACGACGCTCCGCAGCGGCCGTTTACGACGCGGTAAGCCGAACGGCCGCCACTCGGTGCCCCAAGCGGTGTGCACGACGAGGCGGCCCTCCTGCCCGCGCAGCGCCGCATCGCGCGCCTCTGCGAGAAGCGGCGCGAACAGCGCACGGTCGCGCGAGAGCGTCGTCAGCGTGACGGTCTCCCAAGGTGTACCGGATGCCAACTGCATCGCACGGGTCTCGCGCTCCCGCTTCACCTAAACACCCCAATCCCCAAAGTCAGCAAAGCAAACAACAACAAAAAGAAAACGAGAGAAGAGTGAGGCGATACGATACCTGCATCCACGCGCTGCGGTATTTGAGCCAGTGTACGCCCGGGCCAGCGACGAGCCTGAAGAGGACGTCGGCGCTTCCGTTCTTGTGCTGCGCGTACGCCGTCTCGACGCTGAGCTGGTGCGAGTGTGCCCAGGCGGGGCGACGCGTCGTGCGTTGGTGGTGCGCGAGCCAGGTGAGGAACCAGTCGTACGCGCGGTCCTTGTTGTTGATCTCGAGCGTCACGAGCAGACGTCGGCGGAGGGCGACCGATGCCAGAACCGCGCCACGTCTGAGGGCGGTTATGCCGACGCCGACGCCCTGCAACGTGTAGCCACGGTGAGAGCGGTGGAGGGGTGAGATGTGTGCGGACTTGTTACCATTAGACCAAAGCCAGCCTGAAAGTACGGGCTATGCTTGACAGGATAGTCAGTGGGGGCAAGTCCCTCTGGGCTAGTTTAGACGTACTTGTCGCCCACAATAGAACCCAGGACCGAGGTAGTTGTTGCCTCTGCAGACGGCAAACTCATATGGTGGTAAATTGAAGCAGCAAGAGACCGGCCCGCCGCTGGCTCCGTTCAGGTTCAAGCGCAAATTCGATAGCACGTAAAACATTCACTACATCCTCGCGTGTAACATACTAAGGCCTACGTCCAATGTATATGCCATAACTGCAGACACATATACCCTAGGCTCGCTTCTTGGGGGTGTATAGAATCTTGTACTGGAGTAAGAAGTAGGTGTCGTAAAGAACAGGGTTGGATTCGTTGGGAACGGGAGAGATGTACGTAAAGGGAGAAATTACAAGTCGTCGTCTTCTTCTGGGAGGGGTACAGCCTCGGCCTGCAAGCATGCAATCAGACGACGAGTTTAAGGGGAATAATAGAGAACGCCGGACCTGTCGCAGCTCCTCGTTGTACTGCGCCATCAACACAGGATCAACTGTGACCTCGGCCGGTGCAAGTGCAGGGGCGGCGACGAATTCGAGGCCAGGGTTGCTGAAACGATGCATAAACGGTTCGAACGCCAAAAGGCATCAAGGTAGGCAACTAACCCAACCAATTTGCGAGCAAGCCACAAGAAGGGCTTCTCAAAGTTGTAGTTGGACTTGGCAGAGATCTCAAAGTATTGAATGCTCTTCTTCCGGTGGAAGGTCACCGTGGAGGTCTTGACCTTGCGCTCCTACGATTCCATGGTTGATCAGTTAGACATGAATGAACGCCCGAGGGTGATGGGTAAAGGCCAGGGCGCACTTTTACGTCGACTTTGTTTCCGCACAACACAATGGGAATGTTCTCGCAGACACGCTCGAGGTCACGATGCCAGTTGGGAACGTTCTTGTAGGTGATACGTGCCGTGACGTCAAACATGATGATGCCGCACTGGCCCTGGATGTAATAGCCATCACGGAGACCGCCAAATTTTTCTTGGCCAGCGGTATCCCAGACATTGAAACAGATCGTGCCAAAGTTGGTGGAGAAGGTCAAGGGATGAACCTCGACTCCAAGGGTGGCTGTGCCATTGGCGTGACGCGTGAGTAACAACGAAAAGGAACGCGACGCGACAGGACCCCCCCTGAGCATCCAAAGTAAATGAGCGATACATACCGATGTATTTTTTCTCAAACTCTCCAGTCAAGTGACGCTTAAAAAGAGAAAAAAAAAGATCAGAGCTTGGTCAAGGGCACAGGGTATGAGCTCCACAGGTACGATACCTTGACGAAAGTGGTTTTTCCTGTTCCTCCATCGCCAACTACACGTCACAGACAAAGTATATAAACGACGTGAGGTGAATGTTGCCGGATCATGAATCGATCGCGCGGGGGTGCAGGGGAGAATCCAGGTGAATCGTTCAGCTGTTGGAGAGAGATCAGATGCGCCGATCTGACTTACCGAGGACAAGCTTGAAAGTGGGAATGGTAGCTTGAGTGGTGCTCGCAGTTGCCATTGAAATAATCTAGAGAAGGAGAGAGAAAAAAGATGAAAGGAAAGAGCAAGTCGTTCGAAAGTGTTTTGGGTAGAAGATGACCGTGACTCGTGGAAACTCCTTACTAAGCACATCCCAACTTTATCTAATCTAGCTGACCCGTACTGAGTCCAGATATCTACTATCCAACCATGCTGTATATATATTACGCTTGACACCATATCCATGAATGCGTCCGCGTTTTCTCCCGATGACTTTCGACGTTCGTCTCAGAACAAGTTGTGGGTATCGTTGCAATCCACTGTTCCGCAAGACATAAGTCACTTTCGCGAGAGAAAGGACGATCGTGTCGCGAACAAGATTCCCACAGACGCAGGATGCACAAGCCTGGTGAGTCCGGCATGGATTGGGATTTCCTCAAATTGCCAGCATTCACGTCCCCTTCTTTCGACATTGCTCTCATGTATCGTATCGACCGGTTTGTGTTCATCGAAGAGGTGGTTGTGGGACCTCTGCTTGAGAAGCCTTGCAAGTAGTATAACCCACATTCTCGTTATGTCTCACGGCGCCTCCGGATAGATTTAAATTTCATCATGAAAACGATACCGGCGGCCCGCGTCCATCATGAAATTCAGGGGCAAACAAGGTTGGGCTTTCATTGGGAACTGAAACAAAATGTAGGTGCTTAGTATACGCGACAAGAGTTGATATGAGAGACTGGTACAAGTTGATGGATAGCAAGTATGTGATTAGAACCTGATAGCGGATTAGGTTGTAGCAACAGGTGAAAATGAGCTGTATGGGCTACGGATCGGCAGTTGGCAATAGGGTGCAAGGAGGGCGATCTGTTGCTGTCGGTGAAGAAGCGAGCTACCGGATATGTGCGACCTACAGGACGTGTGGTCATGAAGTCATGAAGTCATTTGAAGTGGGATGACCTGTTGGCGCATGACGATGCGGCAAAAACAAGAACGGAACGGAGATTGATTGCGCGGTGAATCACACCGGCAGGCAATTAAAGTGCGAGGAGGATACCCTCATCTAGTGGAGGGATGGGGTTGGGAAGTCAGTCAAGAGCTTGAACGACCAGAGTCCGTGGGTGGTCATGTGGTAGGATTTGCGTCATGTGTGAACCTCAAATTAGGCCAGTTGGCCTTCTGAGGCAGTTCTTGTGCCGGCCGAAGGTCAGTCGTACTCTTGCAACTAGCTTTGGTGCCTGTTTGTCGGGGTGGCTAATGAGTTACGCAATGCCGACCGTTCGATTTTTGATTTTTGAAATTGATCATGCCGTTGCTGCCGTGGTCAAGTCGTATTGTGTCCCAAAGTCGAAGTTTACCTGGGAATTTCATGGGCCTTTATTAAATACTCTAAAGTCC
>QFFA01010024.1:0-24115 GCA_003316565.1 Russula foetens | reverse complement strand
AATGGGTTCAAGATGCTTGTGGAAGGTTGAAAAGCCCACCCAAGGCCTGACGGCTAAGGCTCAAACCGACTCAAACCAGCCCAAAATCGGTCACATATGGTAATTAACGGTCCGGTCTGGGTGGTTCGCGAGCATGATATGACGATGCGCGTCCTTCAGTTTTCAATTTGAGAGTAGGGTCATCCTTGGGAGAGGAGGTCAATGTGATAGGGGAGGAGATCAATAATATACACACTTGAGACCAAGGATCGCCACCAATGCCTCCTTCCTGTCCATTTTCGCTCTGAAGCCGCCTTAAAACCCATTGGCCTGCGGCGCCCCTAGCACCACGTCGGAGGAATGGCGGTCAGGAAGACCGGCGGCAATAACACCAATACCAACGAAGAAGGGAGTTGCCATGGAAGTTGAACGGGCAGCACTGATCGCTGTGGAGGAGAGGAGTTGGTGGGGCCTCGTGAGGTGGTTGGTGAGGACAGGCCAGGCGGGTTGGCGGTCCGATGGCGTCGGGTTGCGGCGGGTTGGCGATCCGGTGGCTGTCAGGCAAATTTCCTTTTCCTCGGACTCTGAATTTGGGACTCTGTTCAGTCATTCATCGATATTCATCTCACCAGTCCTTAAATTACCAATTGAACCTACGACCCTGTGCTCGATGCTCGATGCGATATTGCTTGTATGATTTTGTGGCTGAGTCACTTAATTATGATTTACAGAGGCTGAGAAACCGCTGTGATGCCACTCCGGGCTGTTTACCTTCGAGTGTGCATTCATGGACACCGCGGACTCGAGATATCTCAGATAATGGACGTGTCGATTAATGTGGACATTTTTGTCATCTATACAGGTTTTGGCCGTCCTATGCACGTCGAGAAGAGGAAGTCTCTAAACAGTAGTCAGCCTGCGCAGGATTCAAAAGATGGCACAATCATCCGTCGGCACGGGCTCGTCAACTCACTTCGGTCACCTTGCACAGACATGTCTAGTCCACATTGTTAGTCTTCCTGTACTTTACTTCATCAAGTCCTCTGCCCATGACTAGCATAAATTGCTTTAAACAAATTTTATCTATCTATTCATCTTGGATGTCTGACACTCTTCAAAATATATGCACTAATACAAATATCCATCATTTTTCTAGCGAGAAAGTACCGAACCTTTACTAAATCATTTAACTTTCGAAACTCTCAGCCTCCGCCGCAAGAATCGCTCCCACTTCGGGGAAACGCGGCGCAATCCTGCAGTCGTGCGGAGCAGGATGGCTATATAGGATGTCAGCGACGTTTTAGACTGCTCTACGGATAGGAGTACCCACATAATAACGCCCGCTTCAACGAAATCATCTGTGTCCGGAACTGCGTCCTTCCCATTCTTGTCCTTCACACATTCGAGGGTCGCCGCCCATAGTATCCTCGCCGTGTGTATGAAGAGCGAGTCACTCGCCAAGTGTTTGCCCACACATATACGCCGCCCAAATCCAAACGACGAGTGACCCTCCTGATTTGTTTCAATGGGCCCTGGTAACAGTTCGCCCTCGTCGTCCAGATGCCGTTCTGGCCTGAACTCGTCGGCATCGTCACCGAATACGGCACGATCGTGGTTGCATTGCCATATATTGGACACACATGTTGCACCTTTTGGGATGAACATACCCTCGTACCAGTCGTCTTCTATGGCTTTGTGGGACACTCCGAGTGGTACTGGAGGTCTCCATCGAAGAACCTCCTTGACGATTGCTCGCACGTATGGGAGATGCGGTGCGTCAGCAAACGTAGGGAGACGCGTACGACCGACGACGGCATCGAGTTCGGCTTGCGCTCTGCGTTGCGCTTGAGGGAAGGCCACCATGGCAAGTACCCACCACATCAGCGTGGTTGAAGTAGTCTCGGACCCAGCACCACTGAGATGCATCGTAGTTCCTCCCACAGACAGGGAGCAACAGTGACTTACTACATAGTCCCGGTGAGGTACGCCATTTCTTTCTCGGATAGACGATACCGATCACGGAACTCTATCAACGACACGCTGAAACTCGGACGGACACCTCCATTCATCTTTGAAATTTTGTTGTTCGGGTCAATCGGGTGTCACACACGTTCTGACACGGGGACGTACAAGATCGATTCTGACACGGTTGAACAATCGTAGATATATATTGGCACGCTCGGCAGAGTGTTTCCACGCTTCCCTCTTCCACTTCGCGAATCTAGATACCCCTTAGAGATGAACACGATCTCGAAACTGTAGAGAAAGCCCAGACCTTTGGGGAATGTATAGCATCCAGGGAAGAAACTCGACAAGAGAAGCCCCAGGACTAGCTGCCTGTGAGCCTTGTTGAAAGGTTTTCTTGATTTCTTCGATGGCCTTATCATGTGCCGATGGGAGTGTCGGATAGTCATACAATATTGCCATGATCGTGGAGGCCCCAGCTCGCATGAAGTGTTGCTTTCTATTCTTGGGATTGATCAAGAGCGAGGTGACCAAGATGTTCGCCTCCCTTATTTGAATAGGGTAGTATCTCTGTACTACGGCCTTCGTAAGAGCGTCATTGGAAGCACGCCGCAGGCGACGCCATCTGTGGAAAGGTGCTGGTCTTAATAATCTGGGGGACCAAGTTGGGCTCCGCGATACTCACAAATCTCCATGATCTGTCGTCACTATCCCTAAACCCTGATTCAGGATCTCGCCTGCCACAACGAGCCGAGGGCGGCCAGAGGTGTTACGCGCTCGGCGCTCGAGCACCTCGAAGGCCGATTTCAAACTGTTAAAAACGATCGTAGGTTTTCCCAAGATATCGAGATACATAACCTCGCCTGGTGGTGACCATGATGCTCGTGTGTCAGTATCCTTCTGGTCAACTCTCGATACTCACCAAATTCTTCCTTGCATTCTCGCGAAAATAGCCACTTTTTGTCAGCCATCTGGGAGAGATTCCCGATGATTGGGGTACGTCGGGGATGCGGAGGTAACTTTTTCTTCGAACCTCTTGCATGGGAAAGGATGAAGAATGTGATGAGACAGTACAAAATGCTCATCACGGCAACTCTGTTTCCGGACACCGGCATCCTGCCTGTAGTTGATTCATTAAGGCCACCCGGTAGTGCCAAACGGTTGAGTGGCGGTGCCAAGGCGAAACAAGAAGGGCCGAGAGGAGTGTCCTCCCCTGGCGCAGAGCATCCAACTAAATCTCTTGCGTGGGTATCAGTAGACCCTGGCGTATTGTCGCCAACGGGGTATTCGCCCATGGATTCCTTATCAGGCAGAGAGACTTGGGGTGTCATGGCGATGTTTGCGGAGTTACGCCAGAGTATGGAGACGGGTCTGTCAGTCCGGCAGAAGATATTCCATCAATGGAGCACGAGAGGAGTAGTCGCTACTTATAACATACTCGTTATTGTCCTACTCATGGATGCGGGAGCTATTCGCTCCATGAAAGTGAAGCGACCTCCACAGAATAGTACTGATTTCGCTACTATTTCGCTTCCATTCATGTTGCAATAACGGTGGCGAATCGCCACGTTGGACTGGAAGCAAAATCAGTACTATTTAGTGTTTCCGGAGAGTTGAGTTGCCTGACTCGAAGTTTCGACAAAAGTTGTAATTAAGTTACCACATTTGGATGGTGATTACCGCATTTGGTTCGGAGCCACACTAGACCAAACAATAGTGCGATCATGTGATGTCCGTGTCGGGGATGACCCAACCGAGTCGGACCGAAAGCCGCCCAGCCCCAGACCTCAAAGGATCCACTGCACCTCCACCACCGCGTGCCAAGCGACCAACAGGCCTTCAGACACCGCAGAACCAGGGTTTTTCAAACTCAAATACGGATTTGTGGGCCAGTTCGAGACACGCACACTACCTGAAAGCCTACTGTTTTCTGCGGAGACTCCCCTTTTTCGCACGATTGAGGATGTGCACATGCCGCAGACTCGTGGCATGTCATGACCCCTTTTCTTTACGAAAGACTGTCTTCTCTGCTCTCCTTGATGATGACTTCCGCACACAAGTGAGAATATCACGAAGGATGGAAGTCAACGAGGTAATCTATGAGGTACGAGTATAAAAGAAAGCCGCAGCATGATAATCAGACCGTTCAGATTCCAGCGCGAACTATTGGGCGGCCAGCGCAGTCGGTCCTCCCGAACCCGAAAAGACTAGTGCGACGTCCTCGCACGATAAATTGGGGATGACCGATGGTGCCGAGAAGGGGTTCCGCGCCCTTGAATACCACTTCAGCACGGATCCTACGGAGGCTCTCACGTTCGTTTCTTCCACGCGCACCAATTCAAGTCGCACCAGCAATACGTCCATCATTGATGCATCATTGCCACTTGACTTCGCTGAGTCAGTAGCTCGATGATCTCACGTGCGATCCCCCGATCCTCTAACTTACATCGGCTCATGACTTCTATACAACTTCCTATCCACCTTGAATGTCAACCATGATATGCGTCGTCCTTCTTCAAGTTGCGACAATAAACAAAACCGTTTAACCTTCGAAACTCTCAGCCTCCGCTGCAAGAATAGTCCCCACTTCAGGGAAACGTGGCGTAATCCTGCAGTCGTGCGGCACAGGACGGCTACTAGGATGTCAGCGACCTTTCAAATCGTTCTCCTAGTAGAAGTACCTACATAATAACTCCCGCTTCCACGAACCCGTTTATGTCCGGAACTACGTCCTTCCCGTTCTCATCCTGCACGCACTCGAGAGTCGCTGCCCATAGAATCCTCGCCGTGTGTATGAAGAGCGAGTCACTCGCCAAGTGTTTGCCCACACATATACGCCGCCCAAATCCGAACGTCGAATGACCCTCATGATTTGTTTCAATGGGCCCTGGTAACAGTTCGCCCTTGTCGTCCAGATGCCGTTCTGGCCTGAATTCATCGGCATCGTCACCAAAAATAGCACGATCGTGGTTGCATTGCCATACATTGGCCACACATGTTACGCCTTTCGGGATGAACATACCCTCGTACCAGTCGTCTTCTGTGGCTTTGTGCGGCACCCCGAGTGGGAAAGTGGGTCTCCAGCGAAGAATCTCCTTGATGATTGCTCGCACGTAGGGGAGGCGCGGAGCATCCGCAAACGTAGGGGGATGGGCACGCCCGACGACAGCATCGAGTTCGGCTTGCGCTTTGTGTTGTACTTGAGGGAAGGCCACCATGGCCAGTGTCCACCACAACAGCGTGGTAGAAGTAGTCTCGGACCCAGCACCACTGATATGCATCGTAATTCCTCACACAGACAGGAAGTAACAATGACTTACTACATAGTCCCGGCGAGGTATGCCATTTCCTTCTCGGATAGACGATACCGATCACGGAATTCCATCAAAGATGCGCTGAAACTCGGACGGACACCTCCATTCATCTATACAATTTTTGCCATTTGGGCCCCACATACATCCTGAGACAACTTGGAGGACGTACAAGATCGATTCTGACACGGTTGAACAATCTCAGATACATCTCGGCACGCTCGGCAGAGTGTTTCCACGCTTCCCTCTTCCACTTCGCAAATCTAGAGACTGATTAGAGACGAAGGTGATCTCGAAACTGTAAAGAAGGCCTGTACCTCTGGGGAATGTATTGCATCCAAGGAAAAAACTCGACAAGAGAAGCCCCGGGACTAGCTGCCTGTGAGACTCGTTGAAAACCTTTATCGATTTCTTCGATGGCCTTATCATGCGCCGATGGGAGTGTTGGATAGTCATACAATATTGCCATGATTGTGGAAGCCCCAGCTCGCATGAAATGTTGCCTTCTGTCCTTGGGATTGGTCAGGAGTGAGGTGACCAAGATGTTCGCCTCCCTTATTTGAATAGGGTAGTATCTCTGTACTACGGCCCTCGTGAGAGCGCCATGGGAAGCACGCCGCAGGCGACGCCAGCTGTGAGAACGTGGTGGTGTTAATAATCTGGGGGACCAAGGTCCGCCTCACGATACCCACAAATCTCCATGATCTGTCGTCACCATCCCTAAACCCTGATTCAGGATCTCGCCTGCCACAATGAGCCGAGGGCGGCCTGAGGTGTTACGCGCTCGACGCTCGAGCACCTCGAAGGCCGATTTCAAGCTGTTGAAGACGATCGTAGGTTTTCCCAAGACATCGAGATACATGACCTCGCCTGGTGGTGACCATGATGGTCGTGTGTCAGTATCCTTCTGGTCAATACTCGATACTCACCAAATTCTTCCTTGCATTCTCGCGAAAATAGCCACTTTTTGTCGGTCATCTGGGAGAGATTCCCGATGATTGGGGTGCGTCGTGGATGAGGAGGTAACGTTTTCTTCGAACTTCTTGCATGGGAAAGGATGAAGAATGTGATGAGACAAAACAAAATGCTCATCGCAGCAACTCTGTTCTCCGATATCCCACCCGCAGTTGATCCGTTAAGGCGACCCAATAGTGCCAAGGGGTTGAGTGGCGGTGGAAAGGCGAAACGAGAAGTACCAAGAGGGGTATCCTTCCCTGGTGCAGTGTATCCAACCAAATCTCTTACATTGGTATCAACAGACCCTAGGGTAGTGTCGTCAACGGGGTACTCACCCATGGATGTCTTCAAAGGGTCATCGGGCGGAGGGACTTGAAGTGTCATAGCGATGTTTGCGGAGTGCGTGTCTGCCAGTGGAGGATGCTCTATCAATAGAGCCCGGGCCCCGAGAGGTGTACTTGCTACTTACAGCATTCTCGTTATTATCCTACCCTTGAGTGCCGGAAGCGGTACTATGTACGGTAGTAGCGGCAGACGGCTATTCGCTTCAGAGTCTTTTGAAGGTCGTGAAAGAGAAGCGCTTCCCCTTTTCAAACCTGAATGTCCAGACATTTACGGCATTCGTGCGCCTGCTCTTGCCTTTGAATGGTACAGAATGTCCACCAAGGAATCAGATGAGAGGTACAGACATCGGGTAACATGTCGGACTTGAAATTGCCAGATTTATACAACGGACTGACCTGACCGAGAGCCGTTCCGGGCATAAAGGGAACCAGGAGAGGTCTCTTGCACCAAGGCCCCCTGCCACCACCGCGTGCCCATACAACCCAACACGCAGGATTTCTCGAACTCAAATACGGATATGGGGCCGGCTCAAAACACGCACACTGCCTGAAAGCGTACTACGTTCTGCGCAGAGCCCCTTCGCATGATTGAGGATGGGTACATGCCGCAGAGTCGTGGCATGTCATGACTCCTTTTCTTTACGAGAGACTTTGTCTTCTCTGCTCTCATTGATAGTGATTTCAACATACAAGCGAGAATATACGAAGAATGGGAGTCAACGAGGCGATCTGTAAGTCAGAGCAGAAAAGAAAGCCGCACCATAGTAATTAAACCGTCCAGATTCCAGCGCGAACTATCTGGCGTCCAGCGAGGTCGGTCCTCCCGTCCATGATCTATCGCATTCCCAGCGCTAAGCCTTGATTCACAATCTCACCCGCCACAATGAACCGAGGGCAGAATTACGGGCTTAGTGCTCGAGCAACTCGAAGGCCGATTTCAAACTGTTGAAGACGATGGTAGGTTTCTTTAAGACATCGAAATACACAACCTCCCCTAGTGGTATCCACCGTGCTCGTATGTGAGCATTCTTCCAACTCGGACCAATTCTTGAAACTCACCAATTGTCTCCTTGCATTATCGTGAAAATTGTCACCTTTTGTCAGCTAAGTACCAGTGGGCACTGGCAGCCCATACATTTCTTTGAGGCATTAACCCGCGAGGGACATGAGCTATCATCGCAATATATGCGGGATGCTGAGAGGGGTCTGAAAGACGCTCTATATTAAAGACCCGTAGGAGTTCTTATATAGCGTGCTCGTTATTATGGGTGATGACGCGATGGCGGCTGGACGCCAGGGTCGCGGCGATGTTTTTCTCTTCGTTGAATTTCATGACAGGGAAGCAGCATCCAAAAAATTATTGCTCATTTCGGCACCCAATCATATATCTGTGGTGGCCGCAAGGTCACGGGGGAACGGAAATGAGGACCAGAAGGGCAACTAAGATAAGAACCTAAACTTGAAGACAGACCAAGTTCAACGGTGGAATGACCGCTGACCCAAGGCTCGAACCGGCCCGAGATCGGTAACAGTCACGTGTGATTTCTCACGGCTAACCCCATGACCGACACCATGAACATGAATCGAATTGCTATAAATCCGTCTATCCATCTTGGATGTCTGATACTCTTCATGATGTGTGTATTAATAGAAATACATCCGCCTTTCTGGAGAGAAAGCACTCAACCCTTTACTAGATCATTTAACCTTCGAAACTCTCAGCCTCCGCCGCAAGAATAGTTCCCACTTCAGGGAAACGTGGCGTAATCCTACAGTTATGCGGCAGAGGATGGCTATACAGGATGTCAGCGACATTTCAAACCGCTCTCCTAGCAGGGGCACCTACATTATAACGCCCGCTTCTACGAACGCATTTGTGTCCGGAAGTAAGTCCTTCCCATTCTCGTCCTGCATGCACTCGAGGGTCGCGGCCCATAGAATCCTCGCCGTGTGTATAAAGAGCGAGTCATTCGCTAAATATTTACCCACACATATACGCCGCCCAAATCCAAACGAAGAATGACCCTCCTGATTTGTTTCCATGGGCCCTGGTAACAGTTCGCCCTCGTCGTCCAGATGCCGTTCTGGCCTGAACTCATCGGCATCGTCACCGAATATGGCACGGTCGTGATTGCATTGCCATAGATTGGACACACATGTTGCACCTTTTGGGATGAACATACCCTCGTACCAGTCGTCTTCTGTAGCTTTGTGCGGCACTCCGAGCGGTACAGGTGGTCTCCATCGAAGAACCTCCTTGATGATTGCCCGTACGTATGGGAGGTGTGGTGCGTCAGCAAACGTAGGGAGACGCGTACGACCGACGACGGCATCGAGTTCGGCTTGCGCTCTGCGTTGCGCTTGAGGGAAGGCCACCATGGCAAGTACCCACCACATCAGCGTGGTAGAAGTAGTCTCGGACCCTGCTGCACTGCGATGCATCGTAATTCCTTGCGCAGACAGGACTCGAAGCAACAATGACATACTACATATTCCCGGCAAGATATGCCATTTCCTTCTCAGATAGACGATGCCGATCACGGGATTCTATCAGCGATGCGCTGAAACTCGGACGGACTCCGCCATTCATCTATGAAGGCTTGTTATTCAGGCACCACACACACTGACACGAGGACGTACAAGATCGATTCTGACACGATTGAACAATCGCAGATATATCTCGGCACGCTCAGCAGAGTATTTCCACGCTTCCCTCTTCCACTTCGCAAAACTAAACATTCAATAGAGATCAACACGATCTTGAAACTGTAGAGGAATTCCATACCTCTGTGGGATGTATAGCATCCAAGGAAGAAACTCGACAAGAGAAGCCCCGAGACTAGCTGCCTGCGAGCCTCGTTGAAAACTTTTATCTATTTCTTCGATGGCCTTATCATGTGCCGATGGGAGCGTTGGATAGTCATACAATATTGCCATGATTGTGGAAGCCCCAGCTCGCATGAAGTGCTGCTTTCTATCCTTGGGATTGGTCAGGAGCGAGGTGACCAAGATGTTCGCTTCCTTTATTTGAATAGGGTAGTATCTCTGTACTGCGGTCTTCGTAAGAGCGTCATGGGAAGCACGCCGCAGGCGTCGCCAGCTGTGAAAATGTGCTGGCGTTAATATCTAGGAGACTAGGTATGCTCTGCGACACTCACAGATCTCCATGATCTACCAGCCCCAGCCCTAAACCTTGATTCAGAATCTCGCTCGCCACAATGAGTCGAGGGCGGCCTGAGGAATTACGTGCTCGGCGCTCGAGCACCTCGAAGGCCGATTTCAAACTGTTGAAGACGATCGTAGGTTTTCCCAGGACATCGAGACACATGACCTCGCCTGGTGGTGCCCACGGTGCTCCTTGTATCAGTATACTTACTGACTAATTCTTAGTACTCACCAAAGTGTTTCTTGCAGTCTCGCGAAAATAGCCACTGTTTATCAGTCATCTGGGAGAGATTCCCGATGATTGGGGTTCGTCGTGGGTGGGGAGGTAACCTTTGCCTTGAACTTTTTAAATGGGAGATGATGAAGAATATGACGAGACAGAACAAAATGATCGTCGCGGCAACTCTGTCTTCTAATATTCCATCCGTAGTTGATTCGTTAGGACCACCCAGTTGTACCAAGCGGTTGAGTGCCGGCGGCAAGGAAAAACGAAACCGATTCGGACCAAGGGGCATCTCCTCCGAGTCCCGTGGCGCAGTGTATCCTACTAAAGGCGTTGCGTAGGTATATGTAGAGTCTGAGGTAACGTAGTCAACGGGGTACCAGCCCATGCATTTCTTCAGAGAGTCAACACGAGGAGGGACGCGGAGTGACATCACAATATGTGAGGAGTGAGGGGACGGGTCTGAAAGTTGCTCTACCAAAAGAGAGATGTGGGTGCTACTTATACGCGCGATAGTCCGAGTCATGGGTGCTGGACACGATGGCGATTGGAAGCAAGGCAGACGGCTATTCGCTTCCTTGAATGACGTGAAAGGGAAGCGATCTGACAGAATAGTAGTGATTTCGCTTCCCATTCATAATGCTGTGGCGAATTCAAGATCAGGGGCGAACAAAAAGGGTAAAAAAGATGAGAAACACACCGTCAGACTTTGCAGGGACATTCGGCGGGCTCAGCAGTTCAACACTGATGTCGGAAGTGCATCAGCCATATGACACGTTGCTGGAGCGTCTCACTAGCAGGCTTGCGTACCTCGAATTGCTGGAATGATGGGCGTTTGGTAATATGTTAGCCGCTTGCCACAAAATGCCAGTAATGTCACGTACGCCATCACGACTAGCACTTTTCACTGGACGGGCTTGCACAGTTCATCTTCGTTGTCTACGCTTCCTTGACTGTGGGCCATCCTCCTACATATGTTCGATTGCTAGCATGTGCATGTCTCAGGATCCGCTTTGGAATAAACTTGTCTATATCATCTGAAAATGACGAGCCCTTGAGCAACATCGAGAACCCATTCCTCTTTGAATTAAGTCCCCGCCCGTGCATCTGTTAGACTGTTCAAAGTTACCGCATCCTGTTCAACTGAAACGACTTGCTTTTCTATTTTAAATATCCAGCAAGGAACAACATGAGAAGATATTGATTTACGGCTCTTACGAGCAGCATGCGTCGGACTTGAAGTTGCCAGGAATTACGCAGGCAGCAGAAATGCGAACGAACGATCGAGAGCCGCGGCGGTCCGACCGCCGGCCACACAGGCCAAAACCGAAACGCCTCTAACCACTTTTTTTTGAACGCGGCCCAGACCTGCAAGAGCCACGGCATGTCATGACTCCTTCCAGGTTCAACTACTTGGGCGGCCAGCGCAGGCGGCTCTTCTGAAAAGCCTAGCATGGTGTCCTCGCTCGATAACTTGGGAATGACCGATGGCGCCGAGAAGGGCTGTCGAAAGCGTCAGGGCTCAGCGCACCGACGGAAAGCGAAATTGGCAGCTCGGGGGTGCGCCAGCGCAGGGACACCAGTTCCAGAGGTGAGCTCGCTGGAGGGTTTGGAGGATCCAGGACCGCACACCGGTGAGAGTAGTACCCTGTACCACAATGCTCTGCTCGCACCCCTTCTGCCCTCTAGATGCAGCCAGCAACTTCGCCTCCACCACGGTCGCTCGCTCCTCCTCCGACACTTCTGCGCCCGATTTACGCCGCTTTCTCCCTGCCTGCGGATCGGTTGCCCACGTCTTTTTTCCGTCCCTCGATTCCGCGGCCCGCCCAGGGTGCGGTTCCGCGCTTTTCTGTGTTTCGGAGGTCGTCAACAAAAACCTGTGACCGGGCGCCACCATCGCATATCTCGTTTCCTTGGCCCATCGGGAGCCAGGATACAGCAACCTTTCATATCACCTTCGCGTAGACCTCGCTTTGACGAGGTCGACCGATTTCAATTGTCCACACCGTCACCAAGGCGCTCGGCACACACAGTTTTACTATTCCCTCCTCTTCTTCAGCGTCGTCCTCGACGGTTTCCAGAAGCGATGCCATTGCGAACTTGCACTTTGTAAGCGGTAGCGTTCAGCACGTCTTCATCAAAACTGCCTTGATCACCATCACCGCAGCAGCAACCACCTCTGCCAAGCCCCCGTCACCGCACGCCACACCGGCGCAGATCCTACGGAGGCTCTCGCTCTGGTTTCCTCTACATGCGCATCAATTCAAGTTGCACCAGCATCACCTACATCATTACCACTTGGCTTTGCTTGGTCAGCAGCTCGATGATAGATTACAATTCCCACGTGCGATCCTCTAACTTACATCTTTCGACTCATGACTTGCCTTAAGACTTCATGATGTCTATCCAACTACCTATCCACCTTGAATGTCAATCACGATATATATCGCCCTTCTTGCGAGAATAAACAGAACCGTCCGTTTAACCTTCAAAGCCCTCAGCCTCCGCCTCAAGAATGGTCCCTACGTCAGGAAAACGGGGCGTAATCCTGCAGTCGTACGGCGCAGGACGGCTATAAACAACGTCAGAGACGCTTTGGACTGCTCTACTGACAGAATTGCTCACATTATAAGGCCTGCGTCAACGAACCCATTTATGTCTGGAAGTACGTCCTTCCCGTTCTCGTCCGTCACGCACTCGAGGGTCGTCGCCCATAAGATCCTCGCCGTGTGTATAAAAAGCGAGTCATTCGCCAAGTGTTTGCCCACGCATATACGCCGCCCAAATCCGAACGTTGTATGACCTTCCTGATTTGTTTCAACTGGCCCTGGCAACAGTTCTCCCTTGTCGTCGAGAAACCGTTCCGGCCTGAATTCGTCGGCATCGTCACCGAATATGGCACGGTCGTGGTTGCATTGCCATATATTGGGCACGCATGTCGCGCCCTTCGGGATGAACATGCCATCGTGCCAATCATCTTCTGTGGCTTTGTGCGGCACTCCGAGTGGTAAAGCGGGTCTCCAGCGAAGAATTTCCTTGGCGATTGCACGCACGTAGGGAAGGCGCGGAGCGTCCGCGAACGTAGGGGGGCGGGCACGACCGACGACGGCATCGAGTTCTGCCTGTGCTTTGCGTTGCGTTTGAGGGAATGTCACCATGGCGAGGGTCCACCACATCAGCGTGGTCGAAGTAGTCTCGGACCCAGCAGCACTGCGATGCATCGTGATTCCTCGCACAGACAGGATGCGACAATGACTTACTACATTTGCCCGGCGAGGTATGCCATTTCCTTGTCGGATAGACGATAGCGATCATTCAATTCCATCAATGACGCGCTGAAACTCGGACGGACGCCTCCATTCATCTATGGCGTTTTTATCATTCGAGCGTCACACATACACTCAGATACCAGGACGTACGAGGTCGACTCTGACACGATTGAATAATCGGATATACATCTCGTAGCGCATGACAGATTGTTCCCGCGCTTTCCTCTTCCATGTCGCAAACCTAGTGTCGCATTAGAGGTCAATTCGATGGTCATGGAGAAAGTGTATACCTCTGGGGAATGTATAACATCCAGGGAAGGTACTCGACAAGAGTAGACCCAATATTCGCCGCTTGTGTGGTCCATTGCATGCTTCTATCGATTGCTTCGATGGCATCATCATGTGCCGATGGGAGCGACGGATAGTCGTACAAGATGGCCATGATCGTGGAAGCCCCAGCTCGCATGAAGTGTTGCTTTCTGTCCTCAGGATTCTTTAGGAGCGACGTGACCAAGATGTTTCCCTCCTTTGTCTGGATGGGGTGGTATCGCTGCACTACCGACTTCGTGAGAGCCTCATGCGAAGCCCGGCGCATTCGGCGCCAGCTGTGAAGACGTGCTGGAGTTGAGAGTTTGGTGATCAAGCTGTTTTCAGTACTCACAGATCTCCATGGTCCATTAGTGGTAACCCTAAATTTTCATTCAGGAGCTCGCTCGCCACGATGAAGCGAGGGCGGCCTGGGGAATTACGGGCTCGGCGCTCGAGCACATCGAAGGCCGATTTCAAACTATTGAAGACGATGGTGGGTTGTCCGAACACATCCAGGCACATGACTTCACCTAGTAGTTCACACCCGTTTTCGTACGTCAGCATTTTTCCTACGTATCTTATCGGTCAAATCTCGATACTCACCAAATTGTTCCTTGCACTCTCGGGAAAATAACCACTTTTTGTCAGTCATCTGGGATAAATTCCCGATAATTGGGGTGCGTCGTGGGTGGGGAGGTAGCTTCCGCTTTGGACTTCTTGCATAGGAAATGACGATGAAGACGAAAAGACAGGACAAAAAGATATCGAGGGGCCGTAGTGAGGCGACATGAGAAAAGCCAAGGAGTATCTCCCCTGGTACAGTGCTTCCACCCAAAGGACCCGAAAGTGCGGAAGCAGACCCTGGCTTGTAGCCAATGGGGAACCAGCCCATGCATTTCTTCAAGGCATCAATCAGTGGAGGAATGCGATATGTCATCGCTGCGATTTATGCAGGGTATCCTGGCAGAGTCCTGAAAGCGCTCTACGATGGCGTGGGGTGGTCGTTGTTTATATAGCGTATTCATGAGCACCCAGCTTGTGGGTGATGAATCTGATGAAGGCAGATATCCAGCGTATAGTCATTCGCCTCCTTATGTACCTTGGCAAAGCAACCATATCCCCGCGGAACCTACTAATTTTGGCTTCCAGTAAGATTCGCCACCATATCACAAATGATGCGCGATTTGAGGAGGTAACGCCGTGATTGCGAGTTCCTAGAACCACCGACGTGTGTACGTATCACTGGAAACTGGCCGCTGAGGCCGTGATAGCCCACCGACTGCCCGTTCTAGCAGTACTGTTGCATTTATTTGGATCCCGGACAGCTGACCTAAGCTGCCCACTACTCATACAAAACTGCGTGGACACGCAACCAACAAAAAACATACTTCTGTCTTCCTTCTATGTAAAAGATAACACAAATGTGAATCCACTCGTCTTTATTTTGAGAAAAATGACTGAAATTTCATTGTTTCCCTTCTCTTGAGCCTTGAGGTCGAGTGCATGTGTCTGTCACCAAATTTTGAGTTTGCGTCGGTGCTTCAAATTAGTAAGGGCACGTGCTCATGCATGTCGTTTGATTGACGATAAAATGTACTGCACCGTCTCGGAATCGAACCCACGGGCCCAACCTGGAGGCAAAAGTTTATGACCACTACACCATCCACAGCTCCATTAGAACACCTTTTAATGATACATGACCAGCTGCAAATAATGAAGAGTACATGTAAGTGTCTGAACATGTCTGGTCATGACCTTTTTTGTTTTTGTTCCCCTCCTCCATACCTGAAATCTCCCACAGACTGTTCAAAATAATGTCAAGTCAGTTTAAAAAGTGTCAAACCTTATTGTGACTGTACAAGTACACAGGAGCTTAGCTCAGCTGTCGCTGTCCAGTTATCCAGGAATGCAACGGTACTGTACCATCTACAGTAGTAGTTTGTAGTTTGATGGTTGCAGTCTGTAGAGTTATGCAAGGGATCCCGAGAGGCTACGCAAAGGGGACAGGAACTTGATTCCTACTATTTCCTAGCCAAAGGGATTCCATTCTTAGTTGGCTCCCACTTGAGGATGTTGTCGAAAAGGAAGGTGAAAAAAAACATATACTTATCTATATTTAAAAGGCTTCAGTGCCCATTCTCCAGCGCCTTCGCATGGCTGGTACTTCACTGCCACCGTCTAAGGTCTGTCAATGTCATCCACTCATCCATGGTACTTGTCCTTTAATTTTAACCAAGATGGTTGTGTGGTGGCCATGCGCGTCGCGAGGATCCAAGGGCACGCGGCTTGCGCCTGACACGTCACGTGGGCTGGGCGGAGCGTTTCCATCCGCGTTGCGGGCATCGTTTGTTCGTATTCGACGTTCAGTCCATGGCCGTACACACGGTGTGGGGGAACGGAGTGTTTTGACGAGCATACGCGATCCTCAGTTTGAGTTTGCCATGTCGTAATGGTTGTATTAGGGGAGTTTGGCCCGCATCATGCAGTAGACACTGCCGCACCCTGCGCGCTACGACTGACCACTATTCTCTTCCATGCCGAATGACGCGCAGATTCATCATTCATAAGCATTTCTAAACCACAACTTGGGGTGAACAGAACGCGCAGTAGACCACTTGAGCCCTGTCTTCCGCAGTGCGTCTAAGGTCCTTTGCAATCAAGTCCAACTCAATTTACCTCAGTCGGTATTCAGTTTGCCAGCATAAATCTCGTCCTTGTGACTTTATAAGCCTCAAATTCCGCGTGCTCCAGCACGACCTGGGAGAACAACAAGAAGGAAGCCAGGTTTTATTGACATTGTAAATTGGTTCATGACAGGCACGACATGGCGAAACTACTTGAGAATGAGATGCCGCGTTGAATCGACCCCTCGAAGGAAGCCCCACTTGCGCTCATTTTTTGCCTTTTTTTCAACTCGTGGATGGATGTAACTGGTGACGCATCGACGTAGAAAGGGTCGCGGTTCCTTCGATGAGCCACCAGAGTTCGAAAGTTGTATCGTTGGCCACGTCAGATGTGAAAAATAAAGGTGCCAGCGCGACTCATGAATCGAGGATGGAGTTAGGCAGCCCGGGGTTGTTTAACGCTTAACGTATGTCACGGTATTGCCTTACCCCAGCCAGCAATCAGTCCCAGTAGATTATATACACCTACAGCGCAGGGGGTTACTCACGTCAACGCCAGTATCCACCCGTGTAATGTAAGCTACAGCACACACGACAATACAAGCAAACTAGAAAACCTAGATATCGTCTTCCTCATCCCCTCTCATCACGTACAGTTATCGATACAAGAAATCATCACACGGTCCAACAACACAAGCCTTCCCGTGAAACGACCCGAAGGTGGACACGTACGGGCGCTCCTTTCATAAGTCCGACCCCCCATGCTGAAATCGATACCACCAAGCGCTCCGTTCCGACCACGCGACGAGAGACACGAAAATGGTCATCGGCGCTGTGCCGACATTAGCTTTCCGTCCTTCGTCCTCTTGAACGGCGTCACAGGAACCACGCTCGCAGTCACATTCGTGCTCACACTCACATTTGTGCTGGGCAAGGGCGCGGAAGCGGAAGACGCAGACGTGGATGTGGACGTTCCTTGATCATCGCCCGGAGGCGGAGGCAGGCGCTCGTTATCGATATCCGATTTGCGTCTGTGGGGACGATCCGGGAAAAATCATTCATTTCAACCCCTCGGATGAGCGAAGAAGGGGAAGAGAGAAGAGTGGATCACACGCACGCATCGTCGAACGACTTGATGGCGTTCTTTATGCCCTCGGCACCGAGCGCGAGCGTGCCGTATGGCAGTCTGGACGAGCCCGAGATGCTCTTCAGCTCCGACACGCGCTCAGATTCCTCACTATTCAACGGAGGGCGGAAGGGCAAAGCCGAAAAGGCAAGAAGGGGTCATGTCAGTGGAGCCGCCCGGTAGAACGATCGGGATAAAACGGTCACGCACCGGAGTAGGGAGAACATGTGCGAAAGGCGACCCACTGCCAAGATCTTGTTCTTGATCACCTTGCGGCGCTCGGCCTTGTCGCGATCGACCGGCACCACGCTCGGCGGTGGTTCGTCCGCGCTCTCGTTAAGCTCCTCCTGGGTGCATATATTGAGCACTGCAGCCAACATGTCCGTGACTGTGGGGCACGATCAACCATCGATAAACGGGGTCAATATGCTGACACGCGGACTCACTCTTTTCGCCGACGAATGGTAAACTCCAGCTGAACGCGTCCATAAAGTTTGGAAGCCAATACGGATGAGGCATGCTGTTGAACTGCCGGATGCTGAACATGTTCGCCTCGTACTTGACCATCGCTGCTTTGTTGTTATAGACGTCGAGGTAATTTGGCGCAGAGAAAAGGGTCATGACACTCGGAAACCCCGTCTTGCGACTCTTGCGGTACATGCGGTACCTATACACAATTCAAATTAACAGGAGCACACATTAACAGGTGGAAGGGTTCGACGCACCCAGAATCCTGCGCCTCATGGGCGCGGATGATGGACAACAGGCGATTGCGTTCCAGAAAGTCGCACACTGCCTTATACGTGTAAAAGAAGGAGCAACCCCGCACGTGGTTGTGCACAAAGTTCTCCGTCGTACGTTCCTGGCCAAAGTCCTCGATAGGGTCCGACCACAATAGGTCGCACATGAGCCCGGATGTTGGCGGCTCGCGGAATCGATTCAACTGCACGGGTGGGAGACAGAAAATGTCACGGGTTCCGATAGGAAAGAGCGGTGATGATGCGAAAGAGGGGCTCACCTTGCGGATGTCATCGATCGTGTGAAGCTCAGGTGATATACCACCGTGAATGCACAAGAATTGCTTGTTCATGATCGCGGCGAGGGGCAGGGCGCAAAACGATTCTAGACATGCTTCGTACACACGTTCGGAGTACTTGTGCTTGCATTCGGTCTTGAACGTGAAGTAGTCTGTCAGGTGGCGGCACTCATGGTTGCCACGGAGAAGGAAGAAAGAGTTCGGATACCAGATCTTGAGGGTCCAAAGGTATAGTAAACACTGCAGGCTGGTGAATGGTAGCGAAAGCGAATGAGGATAGGACGCACCTCGATGCTAAAGTAGCCTCTGTCGACGTAGTCTCCGAGGAAAAGGTAGCGGGTATTGGAGGGTTTGCCACCGATCTCGAATAGTTTCATGAGATCATACTGCGATATGGAAAATTAGGATCAAGAGAGGTCGAACGAGGATGGACATGTACATATTGGCCGTGGATATCACCGCATACTTGAGAAATCGATCAGAAATCTAAGCAGATGAAGAGGCAACTGCGGGGGCATCACCTGTGACGGGAGCATCAACGGTCAAGACGTTCGGCTCAGCACGCAGCAGCTCTGTCGCCTTGTGTATGATAAACAGCGCATGCTCCTCCTTGATTCGTCCCTCTCGATGAAAGTGATTCTTGAGGAACGCAACGTCGGGTTTGCCCTTCTCCGTCTTCGAGAAGAACACATCGTCCGTCGGAATCGTCATCGCAGGTGCTTGCACCTATCCCAACGCAACCCACCCATAATCGCACCCTCGCCACAAAATCTAGGAAGTGGCGAGACGTACCTCCTTGACGACACGCTCTCGGGTGCTGATCGTGTACCCATTGTCGAGCTGATGTTGTGTAAAGTCGAGCTGGGGTACGTTGGCTCTGTGCTGGATCTCGTAGATGGCTCGCTCAAGCTGGGTCTGCCCAACCGTCATCAAAACTGAGGTATTGTGGTTCAAGACAGGGACAGAGGTATAAGAAGGGGATATCGGAGGGCTGTGCAAGGCCGAGGGTCATGGCTTGGCTAATGGTCTCTAATAGGGTCCCGTGTTCTTCTCTTTCTCTTTCGAGTCATCCAGCGCTCGTTTGAGCGCTCTCATACTCGCTTCCCACTCTCTCACTCTTTCTCAAAAACAAACGAATATATTTCACATCCAGGCGCCTCGTGGCAACACACGCACACACCGTGTCCTTATCAGCGATGCCAAGCTGACTCGCAGACAGTAGGGCCCCACGCCCATCCAGCACGATCGATATAAATCCATCCAGCAGCGGCTCTTCAAATGCGACAGGGTCCGCAAGGGCTGTCGTTCTGTTAGAAAAGGAAGAAGGCACCCTACGTCAACTCCGGACATAAACTAAGACGACTCGGAGGTGTGAGTCGCATCGTACCCGTCAATCACACTAAACGAATACGAGATCGGGACGCGCGAATTTTCCCGCGTGCAGGTCGTATGAACCGTCTCCTTGTTGTAGGTTGCCTTTGGAAGGGTCGTTATTATTTTGGGATGGACGATTCATAGACCGAGGGTGCACGCAGGACATGAACTTGCAGACTCGGAGAACGCTATTTCTTGCGTGTGGTATCGATTACGTTGCCGTCACAATTAATACACGTCATATCGACGGACAGCTGCTACGTGCGGCGTGGCATGCTCTGGGTGTACGCACGCGGCCACAGGGAGGAAGCATGTGGCAGTGATTGGCCAGGGAACGGAGAGTAGTCCACTGGCAGGTGTCAATAGATTTCGAATGGTGAATAGCAATACCGAAAACATCCGGCCATCGTAGAAGAGAATTACCCCTTGGAATTTGGAGGGAAATTTCCATCGTTCGACAGTGCGGAGGCCCTCAATCCCCCCAGACTTGGCATGTCTCATTAAACACAGGCACAGCAACTGAATGTAGCACCCATGCCGGACTTTGATGATCTATAAACGAGTAACGGTAAAGACAAAAAGGAGACCAAGACAATTACAAATGGCCAGGAGTACATCTATTTTTTATTCGTTACTATAATACTCCGAATCTTCCTTCAACTGCGCGTGACTCTTACTTGAGAAGGTATACTCGGAAGAACCACCTGTCGAGGCCAACGAAGCTAATTCGTTACCGTGATACCCCGAATCTTGGTTCAACTTTGCATTGCTCCGGGGGAAAAGGTCAACATTGGTACGTATGCGGGGGCTATTTCTGATCGTTGAAAACGAAGATAGCGAAAATAAGTCAGACTCCCGCGCAGCACCGTTGGGTTGCCACGCGATGGTCATCTGCTGCGTCAGTGCCGCCTCCGAGCCCCTAAGACGCAGACTCGGATCCTCCTCCCACTCTTTCATAGCGGTCAATCGTTGTCGGGGGTCCTCTTCTTGGAGGTCCATGGCCTCTCTTCTTTCATTTACAGCCCGGAGCATCTTCTGGACCTCTGCTTCGCGAATTTGGAGGTCTCTCTCCTTCACCCGTAGCACCCTCTCGACGTCTTGGACCTCTGCTTCCCGAATCTGGAGGTGTCTCTCCTTCTCCCGTAGCTGCTTCTCAATGTCTTGTATCTCCGGGGTTGCTCTCTTTGTCCGAGACTCGGTTTGAGTTTGATGATGTGATGTGTCAGAAGGCTCGCCCTGTTGGCAGCTCGTCTCGATAATGATGAGCGACTCCTCAGACATCTTGAGAGAAGCTCCCGCATGGCGTATCCTTGCTTCAAGGTGCTCCGGAGAAAAGCGTGCCTTTTCAGGACGGCGTACGACCTCTTTCTTACTCGCAGTTTCTTTTCTTGAGCGTGCTCCTGCCTCCCTATCGTGTACTTCAGTGTTGACTTTCTTGGCTTCCGATATCCCTCCTTTCTTCATCCTCCCAAATGGAGTCATCAGTGTCGCGCCTGTAGTCGCAGCCGTATCCGCCACATTCTCACTGACACTGCCCTTTGTGTTGGGTAAGAGCAAGGGCACAAATCTTACTTGCTTCTTGATCGGGGGCAGGCGTTCGTTATCCTCATTCGATATGCGTCTGCGGAGAATCCGGGAAATCATCCAACACTCCCTCAGACTTGACCACTCGTCAGGAGAAACGGAAAGGATATCACGCACGTTTCGTTGAACGACTTGATGGCTTTCCTGATGTCCTCGTCTCGAAGCGACATCACACCGTCCCTCAGGCTGGACGAACGCAAGAAATGTTTGAGTTCCGACATGTGCTCAGACCCCACACTACATACAAAGGAGAAGGCCAAAGCCGAAGAGGCGAGAGGGGGCTAAGGTCAATACGAATCAAACAATGACCATCACGCACCGGAATCTGGAGAACATATACGAAATACACCTGACTGCAAGAATCTTGTTTTTGAGCGTTTCAAGGAGCTCGACCTTGTCGCGGCCTACGCGCGCCACGCTCAGCGTTGAATTTTCGATGCTCTCATTGAGCTCCAGGAAGTATATGTAGAGAACCACAGCCAACATGTCCATGACTGGGACACCATCGATCAACAATGAACATGATGGCATGAGGCAGGCGGGTGGGCTCACCCTTCTCGCAAATGAACGGTAAACTCCAGCTGAATGCGTCCATAAATTTGGGAAACCGATATGGCTGTGGCCTGCAATCGAACTGCCGGACAAATAGTTCTTTCCCGTAGCACCTGAGCACCGCTGCCCTGTTTTTATGGCCATCGTAATTCGGCGCAGAGAAAACAGTTATGACGCTGGGGTTGCCGTGGCGCTTGCGGTATGTGCGATACCTATACACAATTCGACCCAACAGGAACTTCAGATGATACGTAGAAGGATTCGACGGACCCAGCGTTCTCCATCTGATGCGCTCGGATGATCGACACCAAGCGATTGCGTTCCAGAAAGTCGCATACTGCCTTATATGTGTAAAAGTAGGAAACGCCCCGTACGTTGTTGTGCACAAAGTTCTCCGTGGTACGTTCCTGGCCAAAGTCCTCGATAGGGTCCGACCACAATATGTCGCACATGGGCTCAACCGGTTGCGGCTCGCAGAATCGATTCAGCTGCAAGATGTGCCAGATAATGTCACGGAGGGCAATGGGAAGAAGAATGATGATGTGAAATAGCTCACCTTGCCAATGTCGTCGATCGTTTGCAGTTTGGGTGATATACCTCCGTGTGCGCAAAAATACTGCTTGGCGATGATCGCGACAAGAGGCAGGGTGCGGAACGAGTCGAGGCAAGCTTTCCACACGCGCTCAGAGTATTTGTGCTTGCACTCTATCTCGAACGTGAAGTTTTTGGGCAAGTGGTGACATTCATGATGGCCGCGGAGGAGGAAGAAAGTGTCTGAATACCAGATTTTGAGAGTCCAGAGGTAGAGTAAACACTGCAGACCGATGACCTCAATCCATGAGGTGGAGGAGATAAAAGGGGTGGAGACTAGTACGCACTTCGATGCTGAAGTAGCCTCGGTTGATGTAATCTCCGAGGAAGAGGTAGGGGGTAATGGAGGGATGGCCGCCTTCCGCGAACAATGTCATTAGATCATACTGTGATACGGAAGATTAGCACCCACGGAGAACATGATTGGCTGAATGAGGACAGGGTGCTCACGTATTGCCCGTGGATGTTACCGCAAACTGCAGGAATCAATCAGGCAACAAACGGATAAAGAAGCGATTGCGAGGGCACCTGTGACGGGAGCATCGACGGTCAAGACATTCGGCTCAGCACGCAGCAGTTGCGTCGCCTCGTGGATGATGTACAGCGCATGCTCCTCCTTGATTCGTCCTTCTCGATAAAAGTGGTCCTTGAGGAACTCGACATCGGGTTTACCCTTCTCCGTCTTCGAGAAGAACACGTCGTCTGTCGGAATCGTCATTGCTGGTGCTTGCACCTATCCCAGCTGACCTATGTCATCCTTACCACAAACACTGGAATTGGCAAGACGAACCTCCTTGATGGCACGCTCTCGCATACTAATCAAAGCTCCTTAGTATCGTGGCTCGGGAGCCGGGACAGGGACAGAGGTATAAGAAGGGTATATCGGAGGGCTGTGCAAGGGTTCAACATTCAACATATTCAACGTTCAACCGTTACTGACATGGTCAATGGACTCGTGCTCTTCTCTTTCGAGCCATCCAGCGCTCCTTCGGGCGCTCTCATCATCTCCTCCCACCCTCTGATTCTTCTGAAAACGAATATATTTCGCATCCATGCGCCTCATGGCAACACACGTAGACACCGTGTCCTTATCAGCGATGCCAAGCTGATTTGCAGACTGTATAGCCCTACGCTCATCCAGCACGATCCACATACTGTAGATGTATCCAGCAGCGACACTTCAAATGCGACAGGGCCCGCAAACGCCAACCCCGGACATAAACTAAGACGAGGTGTGAGTCGCGTCGTACCCGTCAAACACACCAAATGAGTACGAGGCCGGGACGTGTCTGAGCCGCGACGAGCCGCGAATCTCCAATCTCCCCGCGTGCAGGTCGCATGAGCCTTCTCCTCGTTGTAAGTTGCCTTTGGAAAGCTCGGTATTATTTTAAAATACACGAACCATAGGAAAATATCCAGCCATGGTGGAGAATTCCCCCTTATCCCCCTTAGAATTTGAAAATTCCCTCTGTTCGACAACGCGGAGGACCTTAATCACCCCCAAACCCGGCATGTCTCATAAAATAAAAATGAGAGCTTGCAGCGCTTACTGACGTTGCAAGGCGTTACCAATGCGAACAATGGAAATCCACACTTGCTGTGGCGGACACCAGTAAATGATCCTGTGCTGCAACAAGGTAACTAAGATTTTGACAACCAACGAGTCATGGTAAAGACGTAAGACCTGTACAATTACAAAATGGCCT
>QFFA01009964.1:447-12935 GCA_003316565.1 Russula foetens | reverse complement strand
AATTTAGGGGGGCCACGTCGTCTATCTGGTCTACGATACAAAACATATTAATCCTCGCTATCACTGTTCAATGGGAGCAAAGCGATACAGACTGAAAAATGATGGCCATGAGGTCACTTTCTGGGGTATACGCCCAAGATTGGACGTAAGCATCGCCGCCTACGTTGGGAACGTCGGTTCGAGCAACGACCTTTGGTTGGTTGAGGAGGCGTAAGAAGTCGAGGTAAAAGTATGCTCCGGAGAGGTGAATGTTGTTGAATTGGGTCCCAATAAGGATTCCGCTCTGAACCGTACACCTTTTCGGGTCATCTAGACCAATAGCCGAAAGTTGAAAACGTTGAGAGGGTTCGCTCATAGTAAACTCAAGCCAAGCTCTCTCCCACATTTCCAGTGATCTGATGCGCTGTGGAATGGGAGTGTCAGTGATGAGAGGATCATGGAGGCCATTACGCATGGTTCGGATGAGGTACTGCATGAGTGACGAGTGCGCAATCAAAATGAAAAAGCGGCGGCAGGAATGATTAAAAGATAGAAGGTCTGCAAGCGACAACTTTGTCGCTATGGAGAGTAGGACCTCATCCGGCAGGGCGAGTAGATGGCAGGACATGACAGTCAATCCGGGTCTCCGAGTCCGCTGTGCGAAAGCGAATGGGAGCACGTGGTTCGGGCCGTTAGTGATTCGGCAATTACCGGCATCTCAAAGGCGGTTGTTGTTTCGCCCAATCGTGCAAGATCACACAGCCCTACTTTTTTTTGCTTTTACCCACCACACTCACGATGTCCGACTCTGATGGCGACTTTTCAGACGAGCTCTTGGAACTTGCTGGTGCTACAGAGAAAAAGCGCAAACGTCGCGAGAGCTCCTCAAAGAGCGAAGCTAAGCGTCGTAAAGCAAAGTGAGTGCGCGACGCGACATCCTTGCTTACCTTACTCACTACCAACCCCTTTTCTTTGTAGCCCCGGAATGGACAGTATCTCGGATGCTGATGGGCCAGAGAGTGAAGAAGATGGTGTCGAGGAGAATCCTTACCCGCTTGACGGCAAATACATCGATGAATATGACCGCCAGCGGTACACAGCCACTTGCGCCACTGCCTTGCTGGCCTAGCTGACAATCCAACAGTCTCCTAGAAATGCCAGAGATAGAACGCGAAGAGGTGATCGCACAACGCCTTGAGGAGCTCCAGCGCATCACAGACAAACGGAATCTGGACCAAATGCTGAAAGCTCAAAAAGATGGCGACGGGGACAGCGTCGCCAAAGCGGCCAAACGTGCGTTTTCCAACACTTTCCCACATTCACATCTGGACCGCGTTTATAGGCCAACATACTGTTCGGGGTGCCACCAAGGAAAAGTCGCGCAAGCTTGATGAGTTGAAAGCGAAACGGAAAGCGAAGGACGAGAGAAAGCGAGTACGTGCTTCACCCCCACGGCGCATCACACACTCTCAATCCTGCCCAAGTCTCATGGCTCTCCGAAGCGCGACCGATCCTCGTCTCCTATGGAAATGGAAACTTCCGACGAAGAGGCAGAGGATGGCCAAATTACCAAGTTTGAGCAGGAGGAAGAGAAAGAACGCAAGCTCCTCGGAATGACACTCCCCAGTGACGAGCCTATGTCTATCGCGGACCTTAACAAGGTCCGGTTGACGCGAGACGCCCTCGCCAAACACTTTTTGGCCCCTTGGTTTGAAGACTACGTCAAAGGTACCATCAGCGCTATGTTTAGTGCGTCTTGTTTGACGATCGCCATTAGGGGCGTATGTGCGTTACCTTGTGGGGGTAGACAAATATCGCATCTATGAAATTAATCGTGCGTGCTCCGCTATTTATTTCTTATTTTCGTTGAACGCCCTCTAGAAGTTCAGAACCATCCTAAACATTACAAAATCAACGATAAGGTCACCTGTAATCTGGCTCTGGAACTCAAGTATGGTACTTCTGTGGAAGTCGTCCCGATGGATAGGGTCTCGAACGTAGACTTCAATGAGGTGATTAAGGACGGAGATCATCCAGAAAGCCACCACTAAGTTGTCTTAGGGCGAATTCAGTCGTTTCAAGATCACTTGGGAGGCTGCTCGCATGAAGTTACCGACAAAGCGCGAGCTAGAAAAGAAGAATGCACAGATAACAAAGCTCATTAACCAGCCGATGACTGAAGTACGCGCTGCGTTATCATTTGGTTTGTCTTCGTGCTTAGCCATGGATTCTAGAGCGATATTACCGCCATGCTCCGGCGGAAGAGCCAGTTACAAGGTGACGCCGTCAAGCCGCAGGCCAATCGGGTTTCATTGGAGAGAGCAAGGTTAATGCAAGAGCGCAATCTTGCACTGAGACGCAACGACAAAGAGGAGGTCGCCAAGCTCGACATACAGCTCGCAGAGCTTGCCGTAGAGAGCCCACCCGTCCATTCGGAGCCCCCTGAAAGTTCGAGCGCCCTGCTTGCGAAGGTGAACGAGCGCAATCGCAAGGCGAATCATGAGGCGATCCGTCGAGCGGAGCTGCAAGAGGCGGAGCGCAAGCGGCGGGAACGCCGTCTCGGCACTCCAACCATTATTGACCCCAGTGCGCGCCTACGCACTGTGCCACGGATGTTTGCATCGAGGTACGGATTTCCACCCCTTTCTATGGTCAACATCCGTAGTTTCGCCCGATTGAGATCGAGATGTGTTTTGTGCTCAGGTCTACCACGCCAAATCCAGGCGGTTCACCCTCGCCAGACTCGTCGACCAAGACACCGCGGACGGCTTCTGAGCAGAGTCCATCCAAGGGTTCTACCGGGAAGGGGGATTTCCACGCGCGCGTTCTCGATGCCATCGAGATTGATTTGGGCGACTTTTGATGTCTCCCTCCTCCCCCTTATCCTCGTTTTGCTTGGTTTTGCTGCCATGCTTTGTGTGCTTTATACATGTAATATGCCGTGTCTAGTCGAGGCGGAAAGGCCGTACCCTACTTGGACGATGCCCCATCCCATCTCTTAATAGTGCTTTAGCTTGGTTGAGTGTAGATAGATATTCGAGTGGGTTCTCACGGAGGGTCGCAGTTATCGGTTTGCAGCTTACAATCCAAGCAACCTTCCCCGAAACAATTTCGTCTACCCCCATAATATCCGACTGCACGTCCATTCGTCTGTGAATACTCGAAAGTAGAGGTGCGCGGCTGTTGTGACACCATCGATTATTAACTCAAGTGTACTTATATTATATGTTGACCCATTCTAGGTGCCGGTGACACGCTTTACTAGCGCTTAGGGCGCAAGCCGTTACGCGTTAACCGCAATGCTCGACACGATGTCTCACGCTACACCCTCGTTGGCATCATACGCGCCAGACCACAGAGCCAGTACGCACTTTCCTGTTCGCTTGATAGCGACTCAGAATCGTTACTCTAGCTATGCGTATGTCCCTACCCTACTGCCAGCTCCTCTGCGGATCCCGCTTGCCCATACTGTATCGTATTTCGTTGTTTTCTGTAAGTGCTCTTTTCTTTTCGAGTCCATAGTCGTTGCGGATGGTCAGAGATTATACCGTACGTATTGCATGTACGTTTTGACTGTTCGAATTGCCAACATGGTGATCATCTAGGGGCATGATGCCCTTGTCCCTGGACTTGGACATGGGATTGATACTCGTCCCTTGATTGGTAGCTTGGTCGATCGAAATACAGGTACTGTTACTCTGGTGGCCAAGACGTAGCCGTAGCATTAATCGTTGTACATGACGACAACGCGGGTATAAATGGTGTAATAGCCTAGGCTCAGTCATGGTATGGATTTGTGCAGTAGGTTGGAAGTCTAAACTTATTCACAGACGTGGGTGCGGCAATCCAAGGGTTCTTCTCTATCATGCCATTAGATCATGGTGGAAGGAAGCCTGTTTGATGAGTGCCGTACCCTTCCCTTTGGCCAAACAAGATAGCAAGCAAACTTGAAAAGTCGTAGTAGGTGCGTGGCCTCGCGGCTGGAAACTGGGCACGGTATCTAACTCATTTCTAAGGCCACTAGCCCGCTGCATTGGGTGAGTGGGTTTGTCTGGCTGGCTGGAGGTGTGCCCACCATAGACAGCCTGCCAGACTGCGGGTAGGATTCAACCTGAGCTGCGAAGGCATGTATGACTCAAACCACCATTCAAGTTGCGCTCCAGCGTCTGGACCTTCCCATAGATTAGCACTGTGTCTCAGATTTTGTGGACCCTGAATCCATCAGATTGATATCTGTTTATCATGCCTTTTTCTCATTGTGCAAGACCAGTGTAAAGGACCACATGATTCCGAGTTGAGAGGATACATCTGGCCCATCCCCCGGGCCATAGCGTTTCCCCTGTGCCCGTGAATCAGTGAGCCATCTCAGGCTCTAGTCTATTGAATCCGAGTTCTTGCCTCTAGCTGATCTCAGAAAAGCTGTTCAACTATGGGGATCTTGTTTAGGAAGGCTGCACCCACCACTTTCATGCTTCCCGTCACCACTCCACGCGTGACGCATCCCAATTCCCAAATGATGTATGATGGATATGCATATGATGACTCGGACTCGGAAACATGATCATGTTCAAGTTCTGTGTCCTGTCCGTGTCCACAATACCGGGCCGGATCATCCGAAAGGGGTCATATGAGATTATTTTGATTTTGATGAGATTATTTATTTAATCTCGACTCCGCTTCCACACCGGACCTCCACTTCTCTTTCGCTTCTTCGCATCCACTTTTCATCCATGTCCTCTAACGGACCTGCCTCTGTCCCACTCCCACGTACGACCACGAACGGCAGCTTGACAAAAACAAAGCTACCTGTATGGTCAATTGACGCCTCGGCGCCATCCGTGCAAACCCCGCTCCTCGCAAAGTGTGCACGCCATGACCGCGAGGGCGAGATTTGCTGTCAAGAATTAAAAGGAGATGACGAACGTCAGCTCATAGATCCGGACGTCATTCGTGATGTGTGAGTGTCTCTGTCTCTGTCTATGTGGTTGAGGCAGGGGGACATATTCACGCTCGTTGCCTCGCTCTAACTATCTATGTCCGCCTTTCAGCGTCATTGGCCTGTCAGACGGCCTCACCGTCCCCTTCGCCCTCACCGCAGGCCTTTCGTCCCTTGGCGAGTCCAAACTGGTCGTTCTCGGCGGCATTGCCGAGCTCATCGCTGGTGCAATTTCGATGGGCATCGGCGGCTTCCTCGCATCACAGGCGGAGCGCGACCATCATCGCTACCTCCACCGCATGACCAAGGCGCGGGTACAGCGCTCGTGTGACGGCGAGATGGAGCGTGAGGTGTACGCCGTGTTGGGACCGGTCGGCGTGGACGAGAAAGTGTCGCGGCAAGTGGCACTGAACTTGCTGGAGGTCGAGTCTACGACAGCAGAACAGAGTGAAGGCTCATCGGATGCGGAGCACGGGCTGAAATGGAGTCAATCCGTCGGACTTACCGAATTTTTGCTCAAGTTTGGTCAAGGCATCGGTGCGCTTCCACATCCAGTCTGTTTGTCGCATTACTTCCGCTCACGCGACGTGCTTTGCTTAGAGGATGTCCCAACGCGCCGCATGTACTTGTCTGCATTTACGATCGGGCTGGGCTATCTCGTTGGAGGCACGATCCCGTTAATTCCCTACTTTTTCATCCCCAAAGCGCACATTGCGCTCGTTTACTCGTGCATCTTCACTGGCATCGTTCTACTCATCTTTGGCGCTGTCAAAGCAAGGGTTACTGGTGCAGCAGGCAAGGGTGTAGGTGGATACATATGGGGCGCAGCAAGTACATTAGCAGTGGGTGGTGCAGCCGCAGCCGCAGCTTATGGCATAGTTGCCCTCTTAGAAGCGGATGGATGACCGCTCTACCCCCCTCCCCCCCTTTTTTTTTGCCCTCGGTTCTATTACTTTATCTAGTATTCTGGGTATGGGGCCCGATATGGCGCGAGCTATGAATGGTTCATCCCTGCATTTACGTCTAGCTTATTCCAACCCTCAAAGGATTTAACTACATTCACCTCGTTCCCAAGACCTCTAGGGCGTGAGCGTTGGTGGCGCATGATTCTTGTGGGTGTGACGAGTGGTGGACAACGCGAGGTTGTGTCATTGCCAACAAAGTGTATGTGTGCATTATTCTTTCGCAGTTATCTTGTCATTGGAATGGATTGAATGGAAGGCGGTGTGTATATTCGTTGTGTGATCGCCAGTCAACCACCGGTTCGGTTCGGTTCGGTTCGGTCAGTCATGACCCCGTGACCAGCATGGACCGGGGGAGCAACCATTTTTTCATACTTTCACTTGTTGCCGAGGACACTTTTGGAATTTTCGGGATGTGGTTTCGAGATCACTTTCAGTTAGGATCAGACCCATGTGTTTGACCAGTGCTTTTCTTGTTGACGAAGCCGGTGTTTAGACATGAAGGACAGTCTTTCTAGATTAGGGGACAATCTATGACCCAATTGCGGGTTGCCAGTGGTATGCTCCCACCCACGGATACTCAACCACGTACTAACTGTACCACCACTTCGTTATCCCAATGTCAAAAACCAGTAACACAAACTTCCAAGCCATCCTCAGCGCCGCCTTAGCCAACTACACTAAACAGACGGGGGATGATCTTATCAATCATCCATTTGCTACCAAGTTCCAGAACTGTGACGAACCAGATTCCGTCCTTAGGGTACTCCAGGAGCAAGCATTGGCATTTGACGAATTCAGAAAGGGCGATCCAAAATTGATGAAATGGCTTAAACCGATGATCCATGGGTTGCACGCGCTCTCCAGTAGCGCTATCCTTAGTGAGGGAACAGGTCTCGTAAGTTCCCAGAAATCCGTTAGTCTTCTATCACTGTGTTGAATACCTTCCTCTTAGGTATTTCCACCTGCCCATTTAATTTTTTCCGGTATCGGTGTTCTTCTCACCGTACGTACTTCCTTCGCCATCTCTAATCATCTCTTCCTGATATCTGGCGTCATATAGGTAGCTAAGGACGTTAGTGCGAGTTATGATGCCATCGTCGACCTCTTCGAGTGCATGGAACATTTCCTCCATCGTCTGAAAATATACACCGAGGTCCCATCCACGCCCGCAATGACTGGTATAATAGTCAAGATCATGGTCGAGCTGCTGTCTATCCTCGCTCTCGCGACCAAGCAGATCAAGCAGGGACGGTTCAGTAAGTCTTCTCTGTTCCCGAATCACTTTGATAATTTGATTTGACCTCCCCACAGAGAAATATGCAAAAAAACTTCTGGGAGAGAATGAAGTCGAAGCGGTGCTTCAGAGACTTGACCGACTCACCCAGGAGGAGGCCCGCACGACCGTTGCGCAGACTCTCGAGATCGTTTACGGTTTGGTCGCTAATATCACGATGCTCATGGATGGTACGTAAAGTTTGCTCGTAAGCCTCCATGCATGCGACTGACTGCCTCTTCGTAGATGGCAAGGCGTCGACCGAGGGTATCCGACAGGCTCTCAGTATGTCCTGCTTTGACCGCGATGTGTGGATGAGTGTGGCTAACCCGGGCCGTGGCCACTAGTTGTCATGCAAGATATGACAGCCGAAATAAACAGGATGAAGCGTTCGTAGTCACCTTGTGTCCCCCTAGTCGGCCGTTAATGCAAAAACGACTTTGCAGGTGACAAGTTACAGGAGAACGTTCGTCGTTGGCTATCTGGTCCAGATCCTTCGATAAATCACAACATCGCTTGCCGAGCCCATTATAGCGGAACGGCCGTGTGGTTCATCGAAAGCCCGACTTACAAAGAATGGAAAACAACGGGTTCCTTAATGTGGATCCATGGGAAACGTACGTGTTCTCCACCTCTGCCCTCCTCCACAATTAACAGTTTCTGTCGTTATAGCGGGATCAGGAAAGAGTGTCTTGTGGTATGTATCAGTTCACTCGGTCTCATTCAAGCCAAGTGTACTTACTTGCAGACTAGTTCGTCCATCATCGAGGACATCCAGCGCAAGCGTGAAGCCGGGCTCGCCATCCTAACCTACTTCTATGTTGACTTCAAAGACGCTACTAAGCAGGATTTCCGCAACTTATTGTCCTCCCTCCTCATCCAGCTCGGTGCTCAATCTGATCGTTTCTGTGACATGCTCTCTGCCTTGTATTCCGAACATGACAGTGGCCTCCGACAACCCCGCGATGATGTGCTTACCCAGTGCCTCAAAAATATGTTTGAGCTACCAGGACAAGGGTCGCTTTATGTCATTGTTGACGCACTGGATGAATGCCCCAATTCTTCGGGGATGCCTACACCCCGCGAACAGGTTCTTGAAGTCTTGGAACAATTGGCCGACTTACGCCTCCAACAACTACACCTATGTGTCACAAGTCGCCCGGAGGTGGACATCCAAGCCGTTCTCGAGCCCTTGACAACGCACACTGTGTCCATCCATGATGAAGGAGGACAAAACCAGGATATTATGAACTATATCAAATCTATTGTTCTTTCGGATTCGAAGATGCGGAAGTGGCGAGATGAGGACAAGAAATTGGTCATCGATACTCTTACGCAGAAAGCGGGTGGGATGTACGCCCTCACAAGTCAAATCTGTCGCAATTCTTGCTCACGCGATCGCACAGGTTTCGGTGGGTTGCATGCCAGCTGGAAACGTTGCGTCGCTGCTTCCCTCAAACTCTCCGACGTACATTGGATGATTTGCCCAAGACCCTGGATGAAACCTATGAACGCGCATTACAAGGCATCGATGACGAGAAATGGAGATACGCCTATCGTCTCTTTCAGAGCCTCACCGTGTCTATCCGCCCGCTTCGCATCGAGGAGCTTGCGGAGGTTCTTGCAATTCAGCTTGATGCTGAGGAAATTCCAGAATTCAGTGCGGATTGGCGCCCTGAGGACGTGGAGGATGCTGTGCTGTCCGCATGCTCCAGTCTGATTAGTGTTGTCACCGTCAACAATGTCCGGGTTGTGCAATTTTCCCACTTCACGGTCAAGGAATTTCTGATTTCGAACCGGCTCGCAAATTCGAAACACGCTTCCCGCTATCACGTTATCTTACAACCCGCCCACACATTCCTTGCTAGGGCTTGCCTAAGCGTTCTCCTCAATCTTGATGACCACATCGACAAAATTCGCATCGAGGAATTCCCCCTAGCCCGTTACGCTGCCGAGCATTGGGTCGATCATGCTCAATTCGAGGACGTATCACAACACATCCAAGATGGGATGGTGCGTCTATTTGACCGGGACAAGCCGCACTTTGCAGCATGGGTCTGGGTGTACAACATCGATGATCCTTTTGGACTGCATATGTATCACCCTCACCCAGAGAAACCTGACGCAAGCCCGCTGTACTATTCTGCACTATGTGGCCTCTACGACATCACGGAGCGTCTCATTATCTCATATCCACAAGATGTCAATTCCCGGGGTGGTCAACGCACAACACCACTGCACGTGGCTCTGGGAAAGGAACGTCTAGAGGTCGCGCAGCTCCTCCTTGAGCATGGTGCTGATGTGAACTCTAAAGACGACGAGGATCGTGCTCCTTTACACATCGCATCGCAGTGCGAATACGTTGGGATTATACAGTCTCTACTCGACCGGGGTGGGGATCCTAATGCGGAGAACATGATGTCTGAGACACCGCTGTACCTGGCCTCGAGCCATGGGAGGCTGGGGTCCGCAGAGCTACTATTGAGTCGCGGCGCAGACGTACATCACCGAGATCTTGAATGGGGCTGGACTTCGTTACACGTGGCATCCCAAAACGGACACCAAGACGTCGCCCGATTGCTACTCGACCACGGCGCAGACGCTAATGCACAAAAAAAAGGACATCGCTGGACACCATTACACATGGCATCGGACAAGGGGAAGCTCGAGGTGACGCGGCTACTCCTCGAGCGAGCCGCGAACGTGGACGCGCGGGACAAGTATGACTGGACGTCGTTGCATTTGGCATCGCGAGGTGGTCATTTGGAAGTCTTACGGCTTTTGCTCGATCACGGGGCCGACGTGAACGCGCAAACGTCGCATCAGTTGACTCCGTTGCATTTCGCGGCCTACAACGGACACTTCCAGGTTGCAGAGGTATTACTCGCGCATGGCGTAGATTCCCGGATCCGGAATAAAAAGGGCGAGACGGCTCTCGATGAGGCATCGGAGAGGGGTCATCTCGAACTTGCGCAGTTACTTTCGGACCATGCTGGACGGGGGAGTTGAGGCGCAGCGAGTCGGGGCCAGGATGAGGGCTTCGAGTGAGGGGGTGATCCATTTAGTTCAGGTTAGTTGTGCTACCAAATGTCCCGTCTACAGTATGGCATTATGAAATGAGCACGCTCTACTTGAGCCTCTGACGTCGGGATGGATACTACGGTGGATGGCTTCCACGTTCGCGGCTCAAAACCGAGGTCGGAGGCTCCTCGTTTTGGAACTGTCCCCCGAACAATGGGGGTTACTTAGCCCTATCTAGGGCGTTCACGGGAATCTCGGGTTTACGTATGGAAACCCCTTATCCCTTTCAGCACTGGCAATACCAATCAAGTGTGGACTAGGACTCTGAGTAGCTAATTTCAGGAAGTCCCAAAGATGTACAATAAGTACTACCTGTACAATACATTCTTCGCCACATCTCGTCTTCAAAGGGTTGATGTGAGTTGCAGGCTCAGCACGCCCTAAACCGGCACATTGTGACGGGCCAATTCAAAGGTCTCGCTCCATGCAACTTGGCCAACCACATTGATCGAATGGGCCATTTTGGCGGTAGAATCATGGCTTAACCAGCTGTAACCAGCGGAGCCCGAGGCTACCGCACAGTCTCCGGCCAAAGACACGCTTGGGCCAAGCCTTTGAGTATAGCCTTTGTTCCTTTTCGGCAAAGTGGCAACCGAAGCTCGAAGCCTATCTGTGGAAGATGATTGTCTTCCTTTTACGGATCTGATGAAGTATGTACAATTAATGAAAGCATCAAAGACACAAACGGTACGCTTCTACTCGCCGCCAATCCTTATGAGGATTTCTGCGTGCCACTCACTGGCACAGTGCCACTGTGCGCATCAGGAAACCTCTCGTGATCTTTCTGTACCTTAACATACCTTAGTAATCTTGCCCCCCAGTAAGAACGTTTAAGACGCTCTTATTACCTTTAGTGATTTGCACGGCCCGGCTTAAAGCCCTTAAGCCCGGGCAGCCGAGCCCTAAAAGCCTGGGCCGGGCCGGGCCTTAGTGGCGGCTTTGGCAGGCCCAAGGCCCGGCTTGGGATCCTGCAAGCCCGAGCCAAGCCCACAAGCCCGGGCTTTCAGCGCCTGCACAATGTCTGTGATCTGCAACATCAATGTCAATGATCGTCCAAAAATGGCATGGTGACTTCCATGGCTACTTGAATTCGAGGGACCAACTCGGAACAATGACTACACGCCGATGCAGCAGCAGCACCATCACTGATTCACCGCATCCCACACACATGCTTGAGTTTGTACAGTGTGGCGTTCGTCGTACCTGTGCCACCCTTTGCAAGACGTTGGGCGCGCAGTGCGCGTTTGCACGAGGTGCATCGCGCGTGCCATCAACACCACCACCACCACCACCACCACCACCAACAACAACAACAACATCATCATCACCATCATCGCTGCACCATGGCCCGAGTCACTGAGGCGACCGCGATCCCTCCCCCCCCCTTTGCAAGCACTTTCGGTGCCTCCTGCCGTGTTGGCTTGCATTCGCCCTTGCTTGGATTGCGTTGTGGGCCTGTGGCGTTCGCACTCCCCCTTGCAGCGGCGTCTCGACTTTGCACCTGGCCACGCGGCCCATGCCTTGCACCCAGGATTCCAACGCGTCGGGCTTAGCTGTCGTGGCTCTTTCAGCCTCGCCAGCGGGTTCGACGCCGGCAGTTCCCTCGAGTCGGCCAGGACTGGTGCAGCGCCCACGACCAGCAACACACCACCTCACCCACGCACGTCAACAACCCTAGAATCTGACTTCCTCCATGTCTGCATTCTCGGCTATGCCAGGAAGTCTTCGCGAAAGGGAAGGGATATGGCCGTCACTTGACGGCCTGATACGGGGTGTAACCATCCCGTAAACCGTCCCGTATGACCATTCCTTCAACGCGAGACGGGACGGTGACGGGACCTGTATTACGGGGGCCCGTATACCCGTAAATACGGATACAGTGCTCACCCCTACAGTGTATATTGAGTGTGATGTTTTCGTTCGGACTATTGTCTAGCAATATTAATGTATTTATCATTTCTCACTCTGAAGCCCGGGCTCAAGCCTGAGCCTAGCCCAGCCCAGCCCGAGCCGTGGACCAGGGCCCGGCTCCAGGTTCTTGTGAGCCCGAGCCCTCCCAAGCTGGGCCCAAGCCGGGGCTTTTGAGCCGAGCCGGGCCCTGCAAATCACTAATTACCTTAAAGTACCTTGGTGAATTCATCAGGAAAACCCCTAGTTTACTTTTTGTGCTTTTTCATGCTTTTTCATGCTTTTTTGTGCTTTTCACCAAAAAAGTCGAAAAAGCACAAAAAAGCCAAGTCCCTTACTTGCCAGA
>QFFA01009952.1:0-19339 GCA_003316565.1 Russula foetens | reverse complement strand
TCACTTCGATATCGGAGTCTGAGCCGACCGTCGACGCCTTGCGCTTCTCAGGCAGCCTGCTGCCCACTGATGATCGCTCCATGTCGGGGGACTCATCAGATCACGAGGCTGACCCACGCGTGAGCGACTGCTGCATCGGGCTCTGCAACCGCGATGATGTAGCGGATTGGCGAGACCAGGCCGGAGATGCGGGAGACATGCCTCGACGTGCAGCTGCGATCGCGTGCATGACCCTTCCGGGATCTTCGTCTTCGTGCCGCGATGTCTCGTCTGTGAGCGATATCCGAGTCTCTGCCTAATCGTGCGCAAACACGCTCTCGCAACTGAGGGCATCATGGAAACCGCGTGGGTTCTTTTCCGAACGCAGGCTGTCGCCCGTGCAGCGAAAAGATGTTCCAGAGAGAGCGACGCGTTGTTACGTATACCGCCGTCGGTGGGGGCTTTGTTAGGAGGCTAGTGGGAGCGTTATTTCCCAAGCTCTCTACCCAGTCCCACGGTCGGTTGGTAACTGGAGATCCAGAGACAGTCCGTCCCGATGAGTCGAGAGAGGCATATACCAAATCTGCCATGCCGTAGTGAGGTGGAGGATATGAAACTATCCTCAGGGCCTGTGACACCGAGTCGACGACAGGAAGCGCAGTCGGGCCATCCTTAGCTAGCTCGACGACATGGGCAAGCAAGCGGAGCTACTCCCTCGCTACGTCAAGAATCTTCTGCACTCCCTGGCCGGCGGTGTTGTCACGCCCTTGAGGATGTTGGCAACGCAAATAAACTCGGTATCCACGAACCAGGTGCGTAGTAAAGTCAACGACGTGATCGGGAGAATACCTTGAATTTGATCGCCGGGCCAACCCCGCAGGCCGTCTTGGTGACAAAGTCGGCCTCGGTCAACATATGATGATGCATGAACTTGGCAATAAGGCGGTCAACCGGTCAACCGGTCAACCTTGATCTCCCATTTGTTTCAGAGAAAATAGCACATCGATCGTCGTTGCTGCCAACTTCCAAGCATTCCGAAGACCCAATCGATGAGTGTCTGCCGTGTCTCAGTCAGTTCAGAGCATGACTCAAGCAAGATATAATACTACCTGTGCGCGCGATATTGAGGATGAGCCTCAGCGCATCCATCAGGGTCAGGGCCCAGGGACTCTACTAGGCTTCATCCAGCGCAGCGTGTCGTAATACAGAGATTGGTCGAGCATCACGAAATACTGTATACTGACGGAACTACGTAGGTGTGACTGGAACCGCACACTCCGATCGAGTACTGCGTCACGTGGCCCGAGTTTGACAACGCTTACTAATCAATGATCACGTGACAAAACGGCGAGTCGCGGGGCCCGTGCTACAGCATCAGGAGCGTTAGCAGCTTTGCACATACGCATTCTTACCTTACTCCGTCATTCCTCTCGTTGTCTCTCGTTCGTGTATATATAACACCATTCTTGTCGAAATATGATTTCTTCGCTTCTATGAGCTATAACTTGCGTCGGCTTCGCTCCTGATCGCCTCACTCCGTCATCGTCCTGTCCTAGCCACGACCGACGTCTTCACCCTCGCTCACCAAGTCAACAACACGGTGCAAGACATGTTCAGAGAACTGGACTCCGACTCTGCGCCGGTCCATTTCGAGCAATCACTTGGGTCGATGAGGCGGTGCAACCGACCTTCACCGTAACCCTCACGGACATCCCACTCTCTCGCCATCAGGTCCTCGCAGCTAATCAATCCCCCTCTTAAAGCCCGTGATATGGCTCACCAATCCGAATCTGCTCGCTTTCAATCCCTTTTCCCTGCCCTTCAGGCGTATGAGAAAAAGACGGGCGTCTCTTTGGCACACCATCCGGTCGCCGTCAAACTCCAGAGTTGCGACACTGTCGAAGCCATTACTGGCCTTTTCCAAGATCAAGCACAGCGGTTCAGCCATTTCCAAGGAAGCGATAAAATCATGAAGTCCATCAAGACCACTGTCTCAATCTTATCCGAAATTACATCCGCCGCCTCTCTTGCTGACACTTTTGGCCTGGTACGACAGAAGGCGCTCATGACATGTCTGATAGTTCTGACCTTTATTCACAGGCATTCCCACCCGCGAAGGCGATACAGGCTTGCCTCGCTATCCTACTTGACGTACGTGCCGTTCTTCAATTCATATGTAGATGGCGGTGACGTCCATGTGATCCAGTCGGCCAAAGGCATAATATCCAACTGCGATGCACTCGTTGACTTGCTCGAGTCCATCGAACACTTCCTAAACCGGCTCAATATCTATACACGAATCCCTCCTACGCCCGTAACGGACGAGATGGTGGTCAAGATTCTGGTGGAGCTCATCTCCACGCTCGCTCTCGTGACAGAAGAACTCAAGCAGCGACGATCAAGTAAGTCCGTTCTCACCAACATTTTACTTTTGCTCAGCACCACGCAGTCGATTTTGTAAAGAATTTTTTCAACGAGAAGGACATCGAGGCAGTGCTCGAGAGGCTTGACCGACTGACGGAAGACGAGGCCCGGACTACTGCGGCTCATACGCTCGCTATTGTTCATGGACTCATCCAGAATATGAAGGAGTTCATGCATGGTGAGCACTGAACTTCGATTGTGATCCGCCATGTTGACTACCCTCCTCTATAGACGGGATAGCATCTATAGACGGTATCCGCGATGACCTCAGTACGTTTTTTTGGTGACAACGGGCCAGTTCTGAGTTTCACTGAGCGCTAGGAATCCTACAACAGATGACGAGCGACATGAACAAATCGAAGTGGAGGTTATTTCCTGACGTTCGCATTACTCCCTGAAGGCACTGAGATTGCATGGCAGGTGACCAGCTGCTAAGAAATATCCAAAGTTGGCGCTCTCCCCCTGATCCATGGAAGAATTACAACGTTGGCCGCGCATCGCGGCACAGTAACACTGGGACATGGTTCCTTAACAGCAGCACGCTCTCGGAATGGAAAGCATCTGGTCCGAGTTCGCTACTCTGGATCCACGGAAAACGTCAGTTTTCTGCTCAGTGCTTGCTCTTTCCCAAAAGTGATACGTTTTTCCTTCATAGCGGGCGCTGGCAAGAGTATACTTTGGTTCGTTGACTCCTCTGTTTTCGACTCAAAAACTTATACTGTTGACCAGTTCCACAATCATCGAGGAAATCGAGACCATCCAAATGTCTGGGCTGGCATCGCTCGCCATATTTTATTACGATTTTCGGGAAGATGAAACGAAGGACCTTCGTGGGTTGCTCTCATCGATGTTGTTCCAACTCTGCGATCAATCCGATTCCTACTATCCCATCATTTCTACTTTTTATTCGACATACCGCGATGGTGCCCGAAGTCCTAGCGACGACGAACTTATCCGATGTCTAAAGGACTTATTGGATCTCCCAGGACAAGCTCCGGTTTATCTAATTATAGATGCCCTGGACGAATGTCCGAACTCATCTCTGCCGTCCCACCGCGAGCGAGTCTTAGCACTCCTGGAGGACCTCGTCGATTCAAAGCTTACAAACCTCCGCATCTGCGTCACCAGCCGACCCGAGACCGATATCAAGCCTATTCTTGAACCCTTAACTTTCCGTTCTATTTCTTTACACGATGAGAGCGGACAGAACGAAGACATCGAGAACTACATCAAGTCAATCGTGAACTCGGACAGAAGGATGCGAAGATGGACATCGGAGCACAAGCAACTTGTGATTGATGTTCTGACAGAAAGGGCTGACGGAATGTAAGGCATTTATACTGGATTTCTTCACGACACTCATCCAGACCTCGTAGGTTCCGATGGGTGCATTGCCAGCTAGAGTACCTTGCTAGATGCCTCCCGGGGCGTATCCGGCATGCGCTAGACGAGTTACCATCGACACTCGATGCGATATATGAACGCACACTGCAGGAGATCGACGACAGAAATTGGGAACCTGCGCGACGGCTCCTTCATTGCGTCACGGTGGTTTCCCGCCCGCTCCGAGTCGAGGAACTGGCGGAATTCCTCGCATTTGATTTCAATGCCGGACAGATTCCAAAATATCGCAAGGATTGGCGGTTTGAAGATCCAGTAAATGTGGTGCTGTCAACGTGCTCCACATTGCTTTCTCTGGTCAACGCTGATGATTCCCAAGTAATACAATTTTCACACTTCTCGGTCAAGGAGTTCTTGACCTCTGCCCGGTTTGCGGAAAAGCGCAACACGATTTCCAGACGCTACCATGTTTCCATGACACCCGCCCACACTCTCGTTGCCAAAGCATGTCTTGGTATTCTATTACACTTCGACAAAGATGTCACCAGAGGCACCCTTCCCCAATTTCCTCTGGCTGAATACGCTGCGGAATACTGGTTTGAGCATGCCCGTTTTGAGGGTGTGTCAAAAGGTGCAGAAGAAATGTCACAGATGTTTGACCGGAGAAAGCCACATCTTACTGTTTGGCTCTGGATATGCGACCCAACTCTTCCCGTCTGGAAGCGAAACAACAGATGGGAAGCCGCACCACTGACACCCCATGGAACCCCATTACACTACGCCGGGTTTTGCGGCCTATACGACATTGTGAAAGTCCTCGCCGCTGAGAATCCACAGGACGTGAATTCTCGGACCTTCGTTGGCGAAGAAACGCCTTTGCACCTAACTTCACGAGCGGGTCATGTAGATGTGGCCCGGCTCCTCATTGAGCACGGCGCTGACGTGGCAGCCCAGAGCGATGACGGGATGACTCCGCTGCATCGAGCGTCCGAAGAGGGCCATGTGGACGTGGCCCGGCTCCTCATCGAGCACAGCGCCGACGCGGCGGCCCAGAGCAAGGACGGGATAACTCCACTGCATCGGGCGTCCTTTGGGGGTGATGTGGATCTGGCCCGGCTCCTCATCGAGCACGGCGCGGACGCGGCAGCCCGGAGCAAGGACGGGATGACTCCGCTGCACGAGGCATCCGAAAGGGGTCATGTGGATGTGGCCCGGCTCCTCATCGAGCACGGCGCCGATGCCGCATCCCAGAGCAAGGACGGGACGACTCCGCTACATTTGGCGTCCGAAAGAGGTCATCTGGATGTGACCCGACTCCTTATCGAGCACGGTGCCGGCACTGCAGCCCAAAGCGAGGGCGGGACGACTCCACCGCATCAGGCGTCTCAAGCGGGTCATGTGGATGCGGCCCAGCTCCTCATCCGAGTCGAGCACGGCGCCGATCCCGCAGCCGAGAGTGAGGACGGGACGACTCCGCTGCATGAGGCATCCGAAGAGGGTCATGTGGATCTCATGGATCTCATCGAGCACGGCACTGACGCGGCAGCCCGGAGTGAGGATGGAACGACTCCACTGCATCAAGCGTCCTTTGGGGGTCATGTGGTGGATGTGGCCCGGCTCCTCATCCAGCGCGGTGCTGACGTGGCAGCCCAGAGTGAGGACGGGACGACTCCGCTGTATCAGACGTCTGAAGAGGGTCATGCGGATGTGGCCCAGCCCCTCGTCCAGCACGGCGCCAATGCAGCCCCTAAGGCCAAATCAACAGGGCGATGGCTACGACGACTCGGACGCAGGTTGATGCAAATTGTGACACAGCGCCGGAAGCAGGCTGACCACAGGCAGGTAGATGTGCCTAGTACCTAGGCGGCGATGACAATAGGATGACGCTGATTTGCCCCGAAAATGAGCTATGTCCGCAGCACTCTTATATTGTATCTGACAAATCTTGTCTCTTATTCCTTCTCGTTTCTCGTTTAAATAACCCTTAAAGTATCATTCGTAGTAATGGTTCATTGATGCGGGAGGTTGTGCTAAGTCTTCAAGATCGCTTCAAGTCCTAGTGAAAGAGGACGCTGTGATGCTGGCGAATAGTCATAAATGACAGGATCGAATTTGAGTACAAGACCTGGTAATAAATATCAGGGCTGAACATAGTCGTATCATACAGTGAGGTGCTATGGTGAGGTGTAAATTATGCTATAGTACAAACAAGTATTTCATTGAATTTACGAATGCAAAAGCGAACAGTGTTTGGAATTACTTCGGATACCACAAAGATGAAGAATTTTCCTACTGATAAAACCTCCCTCATTTTTTCCTGCTCGCCCGCTGCTTGCCAGGTGGAGGCTTTGCGTTGACCCTTGCCTTCTTCAGCGCAGGAGGAGTATTGATCACTTCGATATCAGAGTCCGAGCTGACCGTCGACGCCTTGCGCTTGCCAGGCTGCCTGCTGCCCACGGATGATCGCTCCATATCGGGAGGTTCATCAGACCGCGAGGCTGACCCACGCGTGAGCGACTGCTGCGTCGGGCTCTGCAACCGCGACGACGTGGCGGATTGGCGAGACCAGGCCGGAGATGCGGGAGACATGCCTCGACGTGCAGCTGCGATCGTGTGCATGACCCCGCCGGTATCTTCGTCTTCGCGTCGCGGCGATGTCTCGTCTGTGAGCGATATCCGAGTCTCTGCCCAATCCCGCGCAAATACGCTCTCACCACTGAGAGCGTCATGGAATCCGCGTGGGTTCTTTTCCGACCGTACGCTGTCACCTGTCGCCCGTGCAGCGAAAAGTTCCAGAGAGAGCGACGCGTTGTTACGTATACCGCCTTCGGTGGTGGCTTCACTAGGAGCGCTATCTCCCAAGCTCTCTACCCAGTCCCACGGTCGGTTGGTAACTGGCGATCCAGGGACAGTCCGTCCCGATGAGTCGACAGAAGCATATATCAAATCTGCCACGCCGTCGTGAGGAGGAGGATATGGAAGAAGACAACGAAGCTGCTGTCGGTATTCGGCAGGCATATCAGCTGGGAGGTCGGCCAAGCGAATCTGCGGGTAGTTGCGAAAGAAATCCGCCGAGTTAGCCTTGCTGTCAACAGGAAGTTCTACCGGAAGTATGTGAGTGATAGGGCCGTGTACAAGATCTAACAAACAAGCCTACCATCGATCAGGTACATATAAGTGTCGAGAAAAAGTGGGAACGCAGCCGGGTTGAGATGATCGCCTGCGCCGTGCGCCTAATTCTCGTGAGGGGTAATAGTCTCGTGGAGGTCGTTTAGAACTTACCAGAGCCAGGTTAAACATGGACTTGCATAGGCCTTCGCTGAGGGACCTTGCCTTGGCAGTCCAGACGCCGCGGAAGGCCATGTTGAACTGCAGAAGACGTGCCATGAGAATGGCACCTTGCGTCGCTTGGTCTGCGGGCACGTGCGATTTTGGTGATGGTGTAGGTTGAGCCAGAATCGCTCCAAATGCTTGGATCTTATTTGCAAGCGCCTCAATAAAACTATCCTGCGCCACCGAGTCGACGACAGGAAGCGCCGTCGGATCATCTCTAGCGAGCTCGACAACATGGGCGAGCAAACGGAGCTGCTCGCTCGCTACGTCGAGAATCTCCTGCACGCCCTGGCTGGTCAGTGGTGTTTTCACGCCCTCGAGGATGTTGGCAATGCAAGTGAACCCGGTATTCACGAACTAGGCGCCTAATAAGTTCAACGACAACCTGAAACGCGATCGAGCGAATACCTTGCATGCGATCGTCGGGCCAACGCCGCGGGCCATCTCGGCAACAAAGTCGGCCTCCTCGGTCGACATATGATGGTGCATGAACTTGGCAATCAGGCGGTCAACCTTCGTGTTCCTATTGGGTGTGCCAAACGCCAAGCGTTCTCCCATTTGTTTCAAAGAAAATTGCACCTCGATCGTCGTTGCCGCCAATTTCCAAGGGCTTAGCAACGCAGATGTATCAAGCCATTCCGAAGACCCGATCGATGCGGTGTCTGCCGCCTCTCAGTCAGCTCAGGACACAATTCTCAAGATATAATCATACCTGTGCGTGTGACATTGAGGATGAGCCTCAGCGCATCCATCAGGGGCTCTACGAGGCTTTCGTCCAGCGCGTCGTATTGCAAAGATTTGTCGAACGCATCGCGGACAGCATTGAGATCCCGATATATCCCCTGACGGAACTCGACGGAACCACATACTGCGTCACGTAACCCGACGGCACGGGTACGCAGCTCTGCAGGGACATGCGGTGCGTGCTCAAGGAATACGAGCGTGGGAATGGCACCGACGAGAAGGGAAAGATGTGGTGCGCAGAAAACGTCCTGGCGTCGGACCCGCACGCGCTGCAGTTCCACCATATCGTTGCCCCAATCTTCTTCGCCGGACAGAACGAGGCGCGCAAAGATGTCGTGGGCGGCGCGGAGGTATACCTCACACTCTTCCGTGCCCGATGCGAGGGCATGGCTCCATAAGGGATAGACCAAGCCTTTTAGAATCGTAGTTGTCGAAAGCACCCCTTCGACGACTAGGTGGAGCAGCGTGTGTGTCAGGTTTGACCAGGCCACACTGTCGATCGATATAAGCTCCGCCTTTCCGGTTTCTTGGAACCACTGGGCAACATGCTCGTCAAGTCCATCAGGGAGATGTTGATCTATGTGACACAAAAAGCTAGCATAGCGTGCGTCACGAGGGGCTTCTGCGTTGAGCTGGACACGTAGTGCGGCAAACGTGTTGTCCCAAACACTCCATGTCCAATTTGGTGATTTGTGATAGTTGAACCAGAGGTTGTTCGCGAGAAAATAAGCCGCATCAGGTCGTGGGTCATTTGAGAGCATGAGTATTTCAGGAATTTTCTTGGGACATGGTCCTGTCTCGCTGCCCGAGAGACGTAGAGCCTAAAAACGAACCATGTCAATCACCTCAGATCAGATTAAGAAAAATAGTACCTGGGAATAGCTAGCAATCTCCATCTCGACGCTTTTGCGATTTGAAAGATCAAGATAACGACCAGCATCGATTTGCAACAATAGCCCTAGCAAAGAACGGCAGTGTATCCCTCGAGTCTTACATGACTGGTAAGCAGCGTAAAGCGCCAAGGTTATGTCTCGCAGCACGCCCATGCCCGCCCAAATAGGGGAATACCGATGCAGTATTTCTATGACGATTGTCAGGCATTCCGATTGGCACGGGCGCTCCAAGACACCAAGGCTCAGCTAGTAGAAAGGACATGAGAGAAATTCGTATGTGAGAATCGAATTCTGCTCACCTCGAGCATGGCGCGATAGCACTTGACCTGAGCCATCAAATCAACCGCAACACAGTATACCCTCACGAAGACATGCGTGAGCGGGTCATCGAGCAAGCTGCGATTGATAACGATGAGTATGAATAAGGCAACCACGAAGAAGGACCATACCTCGCAAGCTGCTTCAGGAGCAATGGGAGAAACCATTGCCTGATCGTTCTGACCTGCTGGTACCGCGGTGCACCTAACAATGTGATACAGGTCGACGGAAGTGGCGGGGGTCCGTTTTCGGTTCCTTCATCCCCAGTGTAGAGCATCAGTTAGAAAACATGGAGACAATACGACTGGTGACGTACCGGGGTTAAATATCTCAGGAAACACAAGTCGCACCTCCCTACGCATCTCACGCTCGTTGCTCTCCTCGGGCGTGCTACGTGCTCGCACGCCATATAACGTCACGCGGCGTTGATTGACAATCGCAGGCGTTGAGTTGTGTAACGGGATCCACCTCAAGAAATCACGATGCCGTGACCCATCCTCCTGGACACTCTGTCAATGGCGGGCTCAGCGTAGTCACATACCTATGCTTACCTCTGAGTAGAGAAGCCCGGGTTCACATCGTGCGATCAGTCGCTGGATGTACGACGCGTATGAGAAAAGCTCGTTTCTGACGAGCTCCCCGAATAACAGCGCCACCGCAGCCACTTCACTGGATGTCCCGTCCCGATCTAGCCATTCAAACAGCAAATCCTGGAGCTTCCCATCAGGTGCAGCAGAATTTCGTCTCGCCGCGCGGGCGCCCCACTGCGCTCGTGCACGGCGGAGGATCGTGGCTGCGACGAATGGACGAAGGTCTCCAAACTGAAGAGGCGTGACAGACCAGGTAAGCAGGCGGTCGAGCTTCGCCGCGAATAGCTGTACGCTTTCAATGCCGCCGTCGAAAAAGTTGAAGTTGTCCAAGTCGGTCGTTGGCCCGATAGAATTCAATTTCTGTACGAACAAGCAATATCAGGAGGGTAAATAGGGAACAGTGACAGTATGCGCACAGTTACATCTGAAACGGCTTCTGTTAGACGCGCAAGGACCCGTGGTGGGAGATTACGGAACCACATTGCGTCATTGCGCTTCTGGATATCAACAAAATTGTCTGCAAGCATAGCGTAGATGGTTTCCGTGGGGCAAGGGGTGTGATTTTGCCTGGGGTTTCCATTCAGAATCTCTTGTAGGAGAGTTGCGTGCATTATCCACATCCTTGGAGAGATGAAAGCATCAGGAATGACGAGGCAAGCCCGCTAAAACAATCGTTAATACCCTACGCCCCGGATCCTTGAAACAGACGTACTCGTAAGAATACCCTCAAGGAGTTCTCAACAGAAGGGAGGATTTCCCTGTTTGAAGAGCTTCGAATCTAAACGTCGGTCAGCGGAGCCAGCAACAAGAGTTATTCACAATCCATACCTCGGAGATTTTGGAGAGACAAGCATCCACGAATGGTCTTGAAAGAGCACGACAAGCGATGATCCCATCGAGATACTCGTCCGCGAGCCGAGCCACGAAACCGGCCTGTGCTAAGTTACAAGTACACATCTGAAGAACTAGCCACGATAAAAATGTCCTATTGTCCACCAGGCCCTCCGAATAGAAGCTGCGCAGCAAGTCCAGGCTATATCGCGACGTCAGTTCGCGAACAGGGATCAGCGGAGAACGACACGTAACCTGTAGGTAAATCGGGATATCCATCGCGCCCTTGTCTCGCTATCTGCCAACACGCTTCGGAACACACTCTTGATGTTGAGGCTAAGACGGGGTACACTGGGTAAAATGATGTCACCGAGCTGTTTCTTCAAGTGGCTTGTTACGATGTTTGCCCATTCCACGCTGTATTGCATCGGATCGTACGTAGGTTTATGACGTAAACCGGTCACCTCATTTGCGCCGAAGACACGGAGGAACCAAACCGCGCGGGGGATCGCAACGGCGTTGGCATGTAGCAGGTCGAGCAGGTCTTGCCCCTTTGCGCCATGTGGAACACATTTTCCGAGCTTGTGGAGTGGAACGGTGGGGTTTGCGAGGTCTGCAAACCATGCTTGTCTCTTCGCATCGTTTGGGGTAACCCGTTGGGGGATGCGGAAGGTAGATGGGCTGCCAGGAGCGGCGCGTACGGATTCACCAAATCAAGCAAACGAGGGAATTTAAAGGACATACGGAATGACGACCGAATCCGCTCTACGGGCAAAAATTTGATTCATGAGGTCCTCCAGCTCTGCGATCGTATCGCTCTCCTTGGAGCGTCGCCGGAATGTTTCAAGCGCGCCCCATGTTTCAGCCTGTCCAGCCAGCTCAACTGGATACCGCATTGAGAGGTGAAAAAATACACGCACGACGACTGGATTGGGTAGGTGCAAACCATCCTTGACGTTTGTCTCCGTTAAAGTGTCCTCCTCTTGTCCGGGATGCGGAAAGTGATACCCAAAACGACCTGAATGGGATTTACGTCAGTACCCTCTATGGATCGTCTCGAGCAGAAGAAAGCAGTGGGATCAAGCCTAGCGTTATGAGCAGCTCTCCTTCAACGCTCGCGGCTCCCAAAACCATGGAGATAGCTGCACTAGACGGACGCACCTAGGTCGGCAGACGTGTGTGCTTCAGGTAGCCAATCTGGTGGATGAGCCACTTGGAGTTGAAGTGGTGGCTTTCCTTGCCTTGCCTGGCGCATGTCCGGTTATAGTGTCATGTATGTGAGGATAAAGAGTCTAACAGTGGTCGACCAAGGGCATACTCGACTCGACCTGCCCACTGGAACCCAGCTCTCCGGGAGAACCCGGACCGGGAGTGCTTACAAAGCAATCGGAGTCACGTGTGTCATTTGGCTGGTAAGCTGTAAGTAAGTACAACTTGAAGTACACATGATGTAGATGTATCTCTGATCCGCTATCCGACGGAGAGAATGAACACAATTCGGGGTACAAGAATGCAACCAAGAACCGCCAAAGTGGCCGCATCGCTGTCAGATTCTATTTCCTTAATCCAGCCTTCTTGCTGGGTATATCGAAGCTGCTTGTCGCCTTCAAGTCGCGTGAAATAATAGCTCCGGCACCGCAGGCATCAGATTCCCAACAGTGCACCTCTTGAACGATCCTCATTCCCTTCGCAGGCTGTGCACCGACAACAAGTTACTTATCGAAGGACGTGTACAAGAGGTCGCACGTACGAAATAGTCCCTTAACTCCACTACTTGCTTCAGTGTCCTCCTCCCGACGTTGCGATCCACCCTCCAGGCGGTGAAAGTATACCCTTGCGCGAAGATCTCTTCGACTTCCTCTAGAGTGCGTCCAGCCGTCTCCGGGAACATAAAGAAAATGTGTGCGAATGCGGCAAGATTGAAGGTGCCGAAGATGAAATACGTCTTATAGGCGATAGTGGAGAGGGCTGGAGGAACGGCCCACGCCAGAGCAAAGTTGAAGAGCCAGTTAGACGCTGTTGACAAGGCGATTGCCTTTGCGCGGACTCGCATTGGGAAGATCTCCGCAGGATACGTCCATGAAGCAGGACCCATGGTAATAGCGAAGCTAGGTGCCATGAAAACAGTGCAACTGGATTGGAAAAGTGGATGAACTAACCTGCACACGAAGAGATAAGAACAGACGATTACGACTCTCGTGATGACGCTGTGGCCTTCAATGAGCCACACTTGAGAATTGTCAACTACTCCCCATCTGCCGAAGTAGCCTTGAAGTGCGCCAACGATATAAAGGAGGACTGCCATCAACAGAGTTCCAACGAGCAGCATCGGACGTCGGCCCCACTTGTCAATATATAGAATCGCGGGGACGGTGAATAAGACGTTGAGCACATATTGGACAGAGTCTGCGACAAGGTTGCCGCGATGTGGGGTGAGTCCGGCCCCTTGAAATACATAGATTACGTAGTACCTGTCAGCGTGTTAGCACTGAAAACGACAGAAGTTTGCCGAGACATACATCATGATGTTTATCCCTGTGAGTTGCGACCACATCTGAAGGGAAGTGCCAAGGGAGACACGATGCAGGACGCCAGGTTTGAGTAAGTCAAAATATGACTTGGCACCCTCATTCCGTTCAAAGGACACCTGATGAGTGATCTCCTCAAACTCTAGCTGTACCAACTCGTTCATGGGAGTTCCCTTTCCGTGCAAATCAGCCAACACTCTGAGTGCCTCTTCCTCTCTAAGGGAAAGGAGTTAGAATAACAAAGCCAGGAATCATTGAGTCTAATTAGATAATGCTCACCGGTGATGGTCAATTAGCCACCGAGGAGATTCTGGGAAGACAAGCATGCCGATGGAAAGCACGATAGCCGGAACGACCTGAAGGGCCCATGGAATTCGGAAGGACGCCACGCCGTCTATGTAAGAGCAACCGAATTGAATGAAATATTGGATGAGAATACCCCACGTAATAGACCATTGTTGGATAGAGACGAGGCGACCGCGGATTGAAGGCTCGGTGATTTCCGATTGATAAAGCGGAATGCTCGTCGACGCGATACCAACGGATACACCGGAGATAACTCGGCCGGTTATTAATACACTACAGTTCTGTGCGACAACTGAGGATATACCTGAGAAGAGGAAGCTGGGATGCATACGCTAGCGGACGCCTGCAATATTGAGCCAATAATCCATATGATACCAGAAATGATGATGGTGTTCTTGCGGCCGATTCGATCCGCAATATAACTGACTAGCAATGCGCCGCAAAAAGAGCCAGCGGGCATAGCAGAGACTATGGCACCTTGTACATTCGGATCGGGCTACGAGCTCAAATAGTTAGATGGCGTCCGGTTGGACTCGATAAGAACGCAAACGTACGTCGTTGAATGTGCTCTTATATGCATCATTCTAAAAGGAGCATCACGGAGAGTACACCACGCTAGAAATTATTGGACGTACACTTAGTACCCCAGACATGGACGATATGTCCATTCCGAAAAGAGCCCCCCCGATGCATGCGAACGAACCGACAATATACTGTGTTAAAATTAGAGCCTGTACCACGGCAGTGACCGTTGGGTGCTGGATACATACAGGGTTGGACGCTATCGCTGCGTTGTACTGCAGAGAGAGACAGATAAGGCAAGGTTTGAAACAGAGGATGATCAAATACGTTCCCCTTTACCCATATTGTCAAGCCGAACAGAACTGATTGGGAAGAGGGAGACGAAAGGGCAGAATCATGAGGCCAGCTTGTTGTGATGCCTTAAAGGACAATGACGCCTATGTGGACTTCCTGGGATACTTCCGTCGATGTAACCTGATCGTGGGTAACACTATAAATTTGATGCAAAAAAAAAATAACCCGATCGTGGAGGAAGGGTGGGCGTCCAGTGACCAAGTCGAGTCCTGGAGTGCCATATACGGTTCGGCTAGCGATCAACAAACGTTCATCCCTACACAGACAGACACCTAGAAGAACATCCAAATGGAAGCCGTATGTCCCAAGGAGACGGTGAGCGCGCAAGTGTTAGAAAAGAATCGTAAGACCTCAGCGCTTACAATTAATAAAGATGATGGATGAAAGTCAGGTAGACCCAAGATACGCGCCATAGACGATTGCAGCCGAGATCAAATTTTTAGGCCTATTTCCGAGGAGACTTTGAGACTGCAGTCATCCACGGGACCATTTCGGAACAGTCAGAGGTTGGACGGTCGCTTCCCATGACAATACGGCTTATATGATGAGCCGTTTACTTCGATGGAAAAGAGTGAACGTCAGATCGTTGGCGAATCCGGGGTCATGGGGGCCCTGAAGGAACCACTAGGAGGAGATGGCCCGATTTGACCTGGTATACTGGATATCTGTCATCGGTCGACTGGAATACCTCCTGCAAGGCCCTATGTGTGTCACACAGCCATGGATATACGCATATCCTGCCATATTACGAAGATTCTTCTGAAGTTTGGGATCATAGCCAGCACATAGTGAAGGATTGTCGGGGCGTTTCAAGTTCGGTCGGAGTTCATTCGATGGAAAATTAAAGTTTTCACTGCTTCACTCTCCCGCGCTTAGTAATGCCGGAGATTGTAGCCTCACCTGAGTTGAGTTACTACGGGTGTGTTACCGGTTACCGCTAGTTAATTAGGCTGTCTCCGCCGCGGAACAGACAGCCATGACGCAACCATGATGACGCTTTGGCCCGAAGAACCTACCGAGACCGCCCTTCACGCTGTAGTACTTCTGGACATTCATGAGATGAGCACAGGGGACCACTCGAGGCAGTAACTAACTCTGGAGAGCACTGGCGTACAGCCTGAGATGGCCTATTATGTACTGTGACAGTCATGGTGAATAAGTACTGATTTTCAAGTTGGCTGGCTCACTTCGATGTACCCTGTCCATGTCAGAGCAGGATGCTGCTGTGGGCTCAGGCCGGCCTCAGGTGTTCAATCACCACCACAAGGCTAACACGCCGCCAAACGTCGAATGTCACGTGATACTTTTTTTTTTGCATATTGTGCGCCCTGCGCCCTGTATTCTATGACCGGTGCCTACCATCATCCGTGTAATGTACGTGCACGGGTCCTAACAATTCAGCCTTTTACCCCCATGGCTTCAGGGCTATCGTTATATGACATCTACTGCAGTGATGTTGGTGTATACGGAGGTTGACTTGTCTGAGGTGGGAACGCTTCCTTTTTCAGGGGGTACCGCGCTGACAACGAAACTCATGTGAAGTACACGAACGCGACACGAACAACTATTTTTTTTTGTTTCGATTACTGTGCGCCTCAAGGAGCGGTGCCCCCATGTAGCACTTCTGGGAAGGTTTACATGCATAACTGTGCTTGTATGTACATGGGTCCTAACAATGCGGCTTTCTACCCCCATAGCTCTGAGGCCATCATTGCGTAACAAGAACCGGGTGTGAGTTGACGGGCGCGGCGTTGGCGCGCCAGATGATCGTTATGTTCGGCGGGGACACCTCCCTTCTGAGGGGGATGTAGTGCTGCTGGCGTTCGCAAGGGACCATCCGTGTGTTGTCCATTCACTTGGGTTTGTGGGAAGAGCGCTTTGTGCAGGTCCAGCGCGTGCATCATCGTTACGAGGGGGAAAGATGTGGGTGGGAGGATGGCGGTGGGGCCGTGGTGGTGATGTGCGTGTGTGGCAGTTGCCCTCGTCAACTCCGTATATCCCAGCAGCGTTTCCATCGTCATTGGTTTGCACATTTGTTGGCTGCCTGGGCGAGGGCCCATCTTTCGTGCGCGTGGGCGTAACTTGGGCATTGCACTAGAAAGTGCTCGATTGATTCCTCGTCATCGCCGCAGGCCAGGCATCTGGCGCTGTCGACTCTTTGTATCCGTTTGAGGTGTTGGTTGACCGACGCGTGCGATAGCCTGAACTGGGCTGCTTCACGGCTGAGGTTGAGGTTCGCGTCGCTGTGAGGAATTTTCTCGACGGCGCGGACTTGTCTATCCGCGCTGCCTTTCCATCGTGATTCACGTGATACTTATCAGGGCATTTGGCACTAGTACTCGCAGTTTGTAGCGTAGTTGGCCGAATACATCACGTTTCACGTTCTTTCTGCCTGTGTAGATTCGGTATATTGGTTCCTTATTATGTTGCCAATCTTTTTGGTACCGGGGGTGAACTAACTATCGAACCCCAGGTCACGGAATCGCGTTCTGGTCCACCCTTCGGACACTCTCGGCCTCAAACTGGTCGTCGTTTTGGGTGTAATCTCAGTTTATTTTTCATCCAGAGACGGTACATGTGCACAGGCACATCCGGACATGCATTGCCCCGCATGGCCCCACTTACACCACCACTGCGGCTGCGCTCGGCGTACCAAGAATCCACAACATACTACTAGTAGATTGACGAGTGCCGTATTTGCATGAGCTCGTGCAGGATGCACGCAATGAGTTGATGCAGAATTTGGGTATAAAGAGTGTTGTGCCAGTGCCGATGCTGCTAGGTGCTACCTGCTTGGCGCTGGGAGTCTTGGCATGGCCATTGGGTCAAGTATTTCAACGGGACCAAGTACGGAGAACTATAGAAATCGTGGCTCTGGAAGAACTTTGCCATTTGAGCTCGGTCCCAACGCTTGGTTCTTCCTGTGGGATGATGAGGTGGGGGTGGGCGATGGTTGCAGGGGCGGAGGAGACATGGGTGACAAGAGAACGGCCTGAACACATCGAGACGTCCGATGTAACTAAGAATGGTGTATTGTTGGTCTTCAGGAAGACGGAGAATGAGCCATGAAAAGTGCGTGGACGCGGTCACGACATTGCGGGGAGACGAGTCAAACTTGCGGGTGGAGGTCGTACAGCGATCATCGGATGAACGATGGTATTGACTTGAAGCAAGGTTTGATAAATGAATAGGACTGCCACGTATCACCAGGACGTACTTCGAAGATTGTTACTCTCCGTCCTCTTGGTGACAACTGCCTCTGCGACCGTTTCCATCTCTTTCATTAGCATCCTTGACCCCGACAGGTGGCGTGTCTTTGCTTGCGGCATTAGTGGAGAAGGTGATCCGAATTGGAGTGCGAAGGGGTCGCAAACGTGGCTCTTGTTATAATGAACGAGGATGTGCCTCCTCTTACTACCGAGGTACGACGGACATGCATCGCGAGGTCGTATTTCCGTCCATAGTGACATGGGATGGATTGGCGAGCTTCCGAAGCTTCTCACGAATACGACCATAGAAGGTGAGAGATAAACGAGAGTCCCATCTGATTAAGATAAATGAGCGGGATCAGGTCTTAAACGTTCAGCGTTCAGTACGTTCAAGTTCAAGGAGCGTTCGGTGCCTCAGCCTGGCCGCGAGGCCGGGCCTGAATGCTTTATGAGTCACGTGCCAGTATTTCTTCGCCTTCACCCCCACGGAGCATGCACCCCCACGGAGCATGGGAATATGATGACGACGAGAGTTCGCCGTTCGCCGTTCGCCGGAGTACCCGGAGACCTCCGGACGTGCACGGTCGTCTTGTTTTTGGCTCAATGGTGCATCCGGTACACGCGCTGAGGGCGATGCGGGTAGCGAGCCTGTTGTGCGCTTGCGCGTGGCGACGTTCTCCCCAACATAACTGGTGCTGTCCAAGGTGTCCTTGGCGTTTCCAGCAGACAACAACGGCCGGCCGTGGGTTCGCTGCCGCTCCTCATCGACTTTCTACTCAGTGCGGTGTAGCGCTGCGAGAATGATAGATGTCGACCCGAGGAGAAGGGCGGATGAAGAGAGAATGCGAACGCGCACATAGACAGCTTCGAAGTCACAGAAACGGATATCGAGAAACTACTGCTCGGGCAACGACGGAATTGGAATTGTGTACAGTATATACTCGAAGCACACATGCTGTCTATTTCTGTAAGTATTAAGTAAGAGGAAAGGGGAATATGAACATGTGGCCTTTCATCGGATGCACAGGAAAGAGTATCGTATTCGACATTATATATCGCAGATCCAAAGAACAAGGCCTATTACAGCTGGTATGGCTTGAAAGTGGTGTACAATCGCATAATATAGTGTCCTGGTGGATCCTGTGGTACGCCGGGTGAGCACCGCAATCTGGGGCTGTCAAATTTGCGTTACCTTCATGCCCGACTAGAAAGGGATCGATTCCCACATCGTGTGAAAGCGATGCTCGATGCGACGGAGTAGACCATGCTCGTATCGGGCGCCGTGCTCGACGAGGAAACGCTCGAGGTCCACATTTCCCTCCTGCGATGCCAACTGCAACGGAGTAAGCCCGTGCTGGTCCTGGGTTGTTACGTCCGCGTCATGCTCGATGAGCATGCGTGCGACGTCTATACTTCCCGCAAGTGCCGCCAAATGCAACGGACTCCTCCCATCCTGATCCTGCGCTGTCGTGTCCGCGCCATGATCCAGGAGCAAGCCTGCAAGACCCACCCTTTCGGACAGCGCCACCAAATGCAACGGAGTCCTCCCGTCCTCATCGCGGGCGGCCATGTCTGCGCCGTGTTCGACAAGCACACGCATGAGCTCCATACTCCCCTGTCGCAACGCCATACGCAATGGAGTGTTATAGTACTTGTCCTGGGCTGACGGGTCCGCGCCATGCTCACAAAGCAAGCGTATAAGATCCGTGCTTCCCGCCAACACCGCCGAATGCAATGTAGCCCACCCATACTTGTCGTGGGCTGTCGCGTCCGCGCCATTCTCGACGAACAAGCGTGCAAGATCCAAACTTCCATGCAGCACCGCCAAATCTAAAGGAGCCCTCCCGTCCTGATCCTTAATTGTCACATCTGCGCCAAGCTCTATGAGTAAGCGTACGAGGTCCACGGCTCCACGTTTTACCGCCAAATGTAATAGAGTCGACCCGTTTCTGTTCTGGACCATCACG
>QFFA01009888.1:0-22689 GCA_003316565.1 Russula foetens | reverse complement strand
TCATCTTTGGGGCGCTTGAAGTTGTCGATGGCAAAGGCGTACACGGAGACGACCTTGACGTTGAGGGAAGAGCATATTTCCATCACCTGTCGTCATTTTGCGTATCGGGCAGAGTTTAATTTTTTTTTCAGATTCAGAGGGTCATTTCGCGTTTTTGACATGTGTGCGTGAGAAAGGCGTACCCTTCGTAATGCGACGAAGCCGTCGACGTGACCCTGTATGACCTTCATGCCCTTGGTGCGGGCATATCGCCTGTTGCCATCCATGACGAAGGCCACATGCTGGGGAATTGGACCCGCTTTGAGCACGCAGAGGAGGACACGTTGGATGCGATCGATTGCTTTATCCCGAAGCCAGAGTGCGTATTGCTGAATAGGCATTTCTGGAGGGGTCACGGCGACCGATCGGTCCGTGGTGACGGAATCTCTTCTTCTGTCGTTGTTGTCGTGTGCGTGTGCGTTGCGCATTCACACTGCTGACGTGGCGTGGCGTGGTCAGGGTTGCTCTTCTTCTTCACCCCGTGGCGCTGTTGTTGGCATCAATCACATATTCACTCACACACAAACACACATATATATTGAGAAGTGAAGTGGATGTAATGTAATGGTAGAACGCAACTTGGGCGGTTTCCGAGCGGCAACCCGAATAATTAGCGGCGACAACTGTCCGCCTGTTTCCTACGCATGATTGGGGCCTCACCCAAGGGCACTTCTATGGAACCTTTTTTTTTTTTGTTGACAACATCGTGTAGTTCTACACCATCCCCAAATAGATAGGCAGCCTTATGAGCACTCATAAGCCATCCAATTACGCCGACTCCGCCCATACTTGGTTGACGCTATCGAGAAGAAGTGTTCAATTGATGATACGAATTCTTGCGGACATCTATCGAAACGGAAACGAAAAATGGACAACACTCAGTAGCGCCACACGACCTATTGGTCCTTATCCGGTTCTCCAAAGTTTGGGGTCATCTCATCTCTTTGTCTTTTTCGATGCCTTATCATGCAACCCACTATTATCCGAATTCTGGGGCCCTGCCCTGAACGCCACCCACCTGATTTGAACCTTCTGCAGGTGGGGACATCAGAAATTCCTTTGATAGATGTCACATCCGATGGTGATTGTACTATGCGTGAAATCTGAGCACCATTCCACGGCACATCGGTTGAGCACACGCCTATCGGCGGTTATCCCTCTTCGGGTTTTGCAGCACTCATGGGGGACAAGGCCACTTTGAGGCGAGGCATACCTCGGGCCAAATTTGACTTGCTATTCAAGCGGTAAGATATGGGGCTCTACACCCTTGTCTGCAGCAGAGTTCCGTGAGTCTCCTGGATCACTATAGGTGCGCTCATCAGTCTTTCCTCGAGGGTCTTCAAGGTGGTCAGTGACATCGCTTGACCGACTCGGACATGTAATGGGTATTGGATAGGACCCTCATGGGAGCACAACACTCAGGATGTGAGGCGTCTTTGGCGCAACAAACCTACACATGTTGCCACCATGGAGGGTGTTGTGGCATTGTGCTGCTGTCTGTTTTGAGTGCCACGGACATTTGAAGCTCCGGCTGGCGAGAGAGAGGAGAGGAGAGAAAGTTTGCTGGGATCGGAGCTAAACCGTAAAAGGGGGTGGCTCTCGCTGGCAGCGGGCTCACGTTAAGCGAGAGGTTACCGCGCAGCGCAGACCATTTGGCCTCCCAGGTTCCCACCGGACGACCATCATGGGCAAGCGCAAAATGGTATCTAACGAAGGCATCTGTCGATTCTACTCCAATGCCAAAGTATGGGATTAGCTCACGCCTTACTTGCACAGGGTGCTCAAGCGTCTCTGGCCCCTCATCACGTCAACAGCCACCACAGGCACAAGGCCAAACCTCATCGTCAAGTCCAAAGAGTTCAAAGAGACGACGCAAAGACCCTCAAGGATCGGATGCCACCATGCCAGAAAAACGTGGGGCCATCTTCAAAAAGGCATGCCCTAAGAACATCCTTGACCGTGTCGACCGGGTCATGTCACAGAGGTGAGAGAGGCTGGTGGCTCAGCCCACGTCCGACGAAATGACCCTCCGACAGATTCTTTATGATTGACAGGAGACGCGAGGGCGATGAGCCATGTGAGGAATTCAAGGTCCTGGGGTCGACAGGGAATGTTCGTCTAAACGCTGAACTTGTGACAGAACTTCTCATTTCTCGTTGTTGCCAGGTGTACACCGTTATCATTGGCAGGTCCCCCTCGTGTGACTGTACGTACAGTGTTCATTTTCATTTACCATATCCGTGCCCTGTCACGTCTACTAATCACCTTCAAGGTCCCGACGCATCTCGCGGCAACCATTGCAAACACATTGTACGTCGTCCTTGAACTCGATTGGTCAGAATTGACAGCTTTTCGTTGCAGCTCTTCGTATTTTTAAAGGGTAACGGCCTTCCGAAAAGTACTTTCAAACGTGAAATTGCTCACTCATGACGTATGAAATGTTGGATAGTTCTTCAGGTACCACAGACTTCCGGCCTGTGGTATCAGAAGTAAGGGATTCTGCGTCCACCTTGTCCTCGCTCTGACGCGTAATATGTAGGGCCCTGCTCACTAGCGAACTCCAAAGCATATTTGCGGATGCCCCGCGGGCTCCAACTGCTCTTGCTAACACCAGGGTTCGGGATGCTTATGCATGCGCGATGGGTAGCGCTCCACCACCCACCTCGTCAGACTCAAACAGGCGCATTCCTGGACCCGAAGATAGCTGTCCCATCTGCTATGAGGACATGCATGGCATTTCCCAGGACAAGTTGGTGTTCTGCGAAGAATGTGGAAATGCGTTGCACACGGAATGCTTCGCCCAATGTTCGCTGCTCGTCTCTTCCTCCCTGCCAAGGCTGACTCGAGCTTTTGTGCCTTGCTTGTAGGGCGTCGAAGTACTCCTCAGTTGACTTGTGTTTGGTGTCGGGCCAAATGGCCTATGGGCGCCAAAGATGGCGCTGGTGCAAAGTCATCTTCTGAGGGGTATATCAATCTCGGTGGCGTCGCCGGCCTCAGTGGTAGACGGGATACGAGTAGCTGTCCGTGGTAATGCTCTTTTCGTTCGTTTTCCCCATTAATGACGTTCCCCGTCAGACCACCATAGTTGGCGATACGGAGCAGGAAGGTATTAGGCAAGTCGTGCCTAGGGACAACATCGTTTACAGCTAGGGCGGTGCTTGAATACCCACTACACTATTTGTCCCTTGCCTAGGCCACTCCCGTGCCCTTAGTGGGGATAAACCCTCTTTTCCTAATTCTTCGAAAAGTGTTTTGCGCAACCAGTGATTTCAAATTCCCTAAATTGACAACTCTATCTGTATGCCCGATTAGGAATCCAGGCACGATGAATGTGGAACGTTGGGGATGGGTTATTGCATCCACCGTCCGTTGGGGATACTGTGCACTCGTTACTCTCCTTTCTTCCTCTCTGACTTACTCAACTTAATACCGTTCAACGTCCCCACATGAACCCAAGCCCTCGACACACCGTATCTGAAGTCAGGAAGCGGTCTCAGTCAACACCAAATGTCGCTTTAGGGCTGTCTCAGCAGCAACTGCAGCGACCACGCCGCACCAAAACGAGCATCGATTTTTTGGCTGTGCCTTCCCGACATGCGATACATGCAGAGAAATGTGTAGACCCCTTCAATCTCGGTGGTTTCTTCCCGTCAAGCCCAAGACAGTCAGACCAGGAGACATCCGGCTGGTGGAGGGAGGAAGACCCGGAGGAGGGCCTGGAATTCGCGAGGGAATTGGTGATGGTGGACAGTGAAAGTGGCCCATTAGGTTCGCAGCACGTCCTCTTCGGCAGAGAGGACCAGCCAGCGGAAGCAGTGATCAAGCGCGAAGACAAGCTCGGAGTTCTGACAGTCTGTGCGTATTTTCCATTTCATACTCGATCAAGTAGTGTAATCAGACTTCTTGGAGCAGTGACCGGGGGACCGTCAGATTGGGTAGATGGAGAGGAGCGCCTCCATTCACCATATATCAGTGATGAGGCATGTGACGACGAGGCTCTACGGCTGGCATATGAGAGGCGGCGTCAAAAACTAATGGATGGTGGTAATGGGGAGCTTCCGGAGAAGACTAGCAGTTTATTCTACGAGGGGGAGGAAGAGGAAGAAGCCGCGGGTTGGTTTGGTCTGATGATGATGAGGATATGAGAAGTCAAGGGCGTGTATGTCGTAATCGGGGGACCCCGAGAGCCAAGACGGGGTCCCGCGGGAGGAGTTTATAAACGTGGACGAAGGCTCTCACGCCGCACACGTGGGACCTCACTTTCTTCCCACTCTCCAACCATTCTTCCCACACACCTTTACCCGCCTAGAGACCCGCGGGAAATAATGAGGACTGTCCACCCTCACCCCCTTGACACTATACATCCTTCTCAGATGTCCACCTCTTCAAACACTGACCTTCAAAATCAACATCATTCCCAGCAACAATTACATGATTTGTCCCGCGAATCATCCCCTACTACTTCAAATATCGCTCAACTGGTCGTAAAGGTAATTTCAGGCCCCAAAACCGCGTCTTCTTCCCCGCAGAACGCGTCCCAGGCTTCGAATCCTCCCCATTCTGCCCCTGGTACTCCCCAACCCGCCACGAACGCCTCCATCTCTCCTATAAACACTTCCCAACCTCCCGCGCTCCCTCCCGTAGATCCAAGTATATCTTTCCAGTCCATCTTGACAGCGTCCAAAGAGGGTCCATCCACCAACGGTCAACACGCGCCTTGGAACGTTTCGGCCACGATGGCACCTCAGCAGCTTCCCTCTCCTTCGGCCCCTCGACCAGTAAGTCACAACTAGCTCTTTCAGTCGCGACCTTCGGCCAATAATCACGTGATCCATTTGAAAGCAGGCGAACGGAAAACGCAAGCTTGATGATGGGGACGTCGACGATCCACATCGCAAAATTCGTCGTGTTGTGCGCGAACACATATCCCAAGATCCTGGGCGTGCCACGCCTATGACGACGGTCGTGTGTATGCACGCTGCCGTGGCTCAAAAATCTTATGGCAGCGAAAAACGTTTCCTATGTCCTCCCCCTGTCGTCCACATCGAGGGTCCCGTCTGGCACATGCGTCAACAGCAGATGTCCATGAGTGTCGTCTCCGAGACGGGTGAACGCAGTTTCGAGCAGAAGGCCCAACTAGACAATAACATGTCTGCAAGCTTCAAATTCTTGCACGTCAATGGTACAGCCAAGGCAAAAAGCTTTTTACTATCCCTGGATATCGCAGAGCCCCCACCTCACGTGCAGTCTTCTGATGGTGTGGACCCCCCAACTGGTCGTGTTTGGGCGTCGTTCGACTCGGCTCCGGTCACCATCATATCAAAACCTTCCAAGAAGACTGCAAAGACACGCAATATCTCCTCGTGTATTCTCGCCGGGGGTCCGGTCTCTCTCTTCAATCGCATCAACTCTCAGACTGTACGGACAAAGTACATGACCATAGACCACACCCAACTTTGTGCGAGCAACGTTTCCTGGTCTGCGTTCAATGTCAATGTTGTACGTCGGTCGCAAGAAACGCAATCTTTAGGTGAGTGGGATCTTTCCTATTTGGATCGAATGATACAACAAGTGCCTCCCCATACAATCTTACATGCACCCGTTTTCTGCGCCTGCGATCTGCCCACTGATATGCATATCCTTTTCAGTTCCTCAACCGGTGACATATGGATCCGAGATTATTCTCATGGATACGCATTCCGGAATTTCGACTGCTCCCTTAGTTATTCGTAAGGTTGATAAAGGCAAGATCGTGACAGATGATGGTGGTCCTGTGAGCCAGATGCAGAAGATTGCGTTGCAAAGGATCAATCAGGACGGAACCCGGCACTACTTGTCCGCAGCTGGTCCTATGCCTGGCACTGCGGGGACAATGTCGCCAGCTCCTGGTCAAGCAGGCTCACATCCTCTCATCTTCCAATCGCCGCGCGTTCGAGAAGATGTGAAAGATGGTGTCCGTACTGTTACGGATGAAGTGGATGATTATTTATGCTGGACCATCGTCGGCATCTGTGAGTGTCGCACGTTCTGTTGTAATTTTCATGTCTTATGTAGATTTGCAGCCAAATTTCAATACACGTTTTTCGATGCGCTCGGACCAAGCAACACTATCCCCGAATTACCAGTCACGCCGTTCCCCACTCTGTTTACTGCCCCAGTCTATCGTCCTGCTAACAATGCCCTCGAATTGACCGTTTCAAATTTCTTCTATGAGAACCCAAAAACGCGGACGCAAACACCCCTTGATGTGTACCTCGGTAGCATCGGTCCTCTTCGCACGCGTATTTATCAGACCCCTCTCCCTGGCCCTCTTACAAACGTTTCACCATTTGTCCAACCATTAACACCTCCTGTTGAGGCCAGTGCAGCAGGGACGGTCGAACCCCAGCCTTCTTCTAATGGAGCCCCGACCTCCGTTCCCCCGATCCCCCCACGATATATATCTGCCGGTCCTCTACACACTATTGTTGTTGTGGAGATGCCTCCATTAGCGGACGTGATCAATGCACTGAAGGAGGACGTGGTTCCACCCGTCGATGAAGCGGAAGACAGGACTGAGAGGGGCGGCAACGCACAGGAGTCGCGTGAAGGTGAGAGGGATTCGGGAATCGTTCCCGCTGTTGTACCGCAACAACTCGCGGGGCGGAGTCTTCCGCTTCTCTTCATTCGGGCATTAGACGGAGTAGGCTATCACTCTGGACGCACAATTGCATGCGAGAACGTGTTCGAGAACATGAGCCTCAACGTAATTGGCGGAGGACCGGGTGGCTCTCCTAGTGGCATTGACCAAAGCTGGCTGGCTGCTGCGCAGGCCGCTGCTGCCGTAGACGGTGGGTTACATGGATGGACTTTACGTGTCATGTAAGGATGTTCAGGCTTGGATGATAATTTTTGTTTTATGTCTTAGCCATTGATTCTCGCCGATTTGCTGTGTCGTTAGTTTGTCGAGTTTCGTTTCTTTCTGACCTTGTGTATTTTCTTTTCTGCATTATTAGTGGCGGCTTGTATCATTGAAGGGGATAGGGCTGGGTTTTAAATTTTCGATTTGGCTGGCTGAACGAAGCGATTAGTATCGTAAACGCACGCGAGATAATGGCTATCGCTCGCTCGCACGCCCCGTTATCCCGAACCTACTCGCGGGCATATCAGCCACTTGTGCTGCCCCAACGTTCTTTGGCCGAACTATAAATTTTAGGTACCCATTCCAACTCCCTTCCTCCTCTTGCCACCCCGCTTATCATCCTCCCTTTCCGCATTCTATCCTCCACTCTAGCTCCGCATCTCCAAAATCGTCGGGTTCTCTGAGCGATCATGACATCCTTCTTCCCAACAGAAGCCATTCGTTCTCGCCTCGAGTGGAATGCCACCCTCAATCCGGCGGCTGCTCCCCAGACGACGGAGTCGACGAAATACCATCGCAAGGTGATTACCGTCCAACACTGGCAGCGTGATGTTCCTCTCCTGATCTCCTCTCCAGACGTCCATCATCGCGACTATCGGTGAGCCTCGGAAGGCAAGTTATTTACCCGATGTGAGGCTAAGCCGTACCTGTACAGGTCCCAAGGTGAACACGGTAGAAAAGCTGGCCGAACTGCGACGTGCTGGCGTCAACATTGGTGAGTATAGATAACAAAGAATAACTGCGAACTCCTCTCAACGGTCTAACAGTGCGCATGAACTTTTCTCATGGCGAATATGAGTACCACCAGAGCGTAATCGACAACACCCGTAAGATGGTCGCAGGTGTGCAAAATTAATTTGGTATGCATGGTCCCAAATGTAAACGTGAGGTTCGCCAGCCGATCCTGATGGGCGCCCGATTGCAATTGCCCTCGACACCGTCAGTATTGTTTTTTCTATTGTCACACTTCCTCTCTCATTCAATTGTAGAAAGGACCCGAAATTCGCACCGGTATTATGCGGAATGGTCAAGACGTAAGCCCCTCAGCCCTCGTGCCACTTTATATGGCATATGTTAAATTATGGTGCCGTTTAGATTCCTATCACGGCTGGCCATGAGTTCGTTGTCACGACGGATGTCAAGCACAAGGATACATGCGATGACAAGTACATGTATGTCGACTATGTAAGTGGACCACATTACCGTTCTTGAAAGGAAAAAATAACCACATTCTCTATAGCTCAATCTCCCGAAAGTCACTGCTCCTGGGAAGCTCATCTATGTGGATGATGGTGTGTTCACTGTGGTGGATATCTGTTTATGGGACTAATGTTTGTCTTGCTTAGGCATATTATCTCTCCTCGTTCTCTCAATCGACCACATGAATGTGCACGTCCGTGCTCTTAACAATGGCACACTCTCTTCACGTAAAGGAGTCAATCTCCCAAAGACGCCAGTGGATCTACCTGCGCTCTCTGATAAGGACAAGCGTGACCTCCAGTTCGGCGTTAAAAATGGCGTTGACATGATCTTCGCGTCTTTTATTCGTCGCGCTCAGGACGTTCGAGATATTCGCGATGTCCTCGGTCCCGACGGCGCCAACATCAAGATCATTGTCAAGATTGAGAATGAACAAGGCGTAGCAAACTTCGATGAAATCTTGAAGGAAACAGATGGTGTTATGGTCGCTCGCGGTGATCTGGGCATAGAAATCCCCGCCAGCCAGGTATTCCTGGCGCAGAAAATGATGATCGCCAAATGCAACATGGCAGGTAAGCCTGTCATCGTAGCCACCCAAATGTTGGAGGTACGAAGTGTCATCGTTAAAGTCACAACGTATTTTACTGAATCTCCTCCAGTCTATGACAGTGAGTAAGCCAGACGTACATCCAAGCAGTCGCGTCATGTTTTCTATCGACAGTATAATCCCCGACCTACTCGTGCTGAGATTAGCGATGTCGCCAATGCTGTGCTTGACGGTGCCGACTGCGTGATGCTATCCGGTGAAACAGCGAAGGGGACATACCCAATCCAATCCGGTAAGTCGCCTCCGATCTTCAGAGTTGGTCGTAGGAAGTTAAGTCAAATTCCTAGTGTTGATGATGGCGGAAACTTGTCTCCTTGCCGAAGCTGCGATCTGCTACCCGCCCCTGTATGACGAGCTGCGAAATGTCACGGCTAGGCCAACCGAGACGGTAGAGACGGTGGCATTTGCTGCTGTGGCCGCTGCCTCTGAGCAGGGAGCTAGCGCCATCCTGGTGCTGTCAACCAGCGGCAACACGGCCCGTCTTGTCTCCAAGTATCGCCCAAGTGTACCCATTATTACTGGTAGGTATTCGATCCCTTTCCCTTGTGCCCTAATGGTTGACATATTTTTTAGTGACACGAAACGAGCAAACGGCTCGTCAGATACACCTTCACAGGGGCGTGTATCCTTTCTGGTATTCAGAGCCTCGAGGCATCGCGAGCCACCAGTGGCAAACCGACGTGAGTGGTTTAGCCCTGACCTCGATAGGTTACTAATAGATAACTGCCCTAGGTGGATAATCGTATCAGATTTGGATTGCGCAGCGCAGTTGCTTTGAGCTTGATCAAGCCAGGCTGTACAATCATCGCTGTGCAGGGCTGGAAGGGCGGCCTTGGACACACGAACACGTTGCGGATACTCTCTGTTCCGACTGATCCTGCTGATCTGGAAGCGCAAGCGTTGAGCGGTGCCACATAGAGTATGTGAGAAAAATAGCAAATGTATGGGTGTGTGTGTATGTAGAAAGAAGAAAAATAACAACGAAGCAGAAGCGGAACACTGCGCTTACACTGCCACTGATGAGGTTTCTCACGCTCACGCGCGCTTGGGTTGTCACGGACTGACGCGGTTGGATGACTTTGCCTCGCTCGTGCATGTACTCGTCAAACACTCGCCAAAACGGTTTTCGTGACCTGTCGAGGCCACCCAACGGTCTCCCTATTTTCTCTCCTTCAATGTACGAAAAGAAGATTAGATATGCAAAAGCGTCCCCATGGACCATCTCCTTTTTCCTTCCCATTCCCGGCTTCCGAAACCGACACCTTCACCTCATCCTTCCCAACTTATCCCGTTTTCACCGAATTTCTTTTTTTCGTTTCTCTCGCCGACGTAATACATTTGTCCTCCTTTTTGCCTGCGTGTCAATAGTGTTCATTATCTTCGCTATTGCCCAACGCTTCAGAACGGAGGAGAAACAGTGGTCGGCTCCCTTATTTCAAGGAGAGCCCCCAACCCTTGTCTTTGGTCGGGAGGACTTGCAAAAAATATGGCGGTGGGAGGTTCAGAGTGGTCACTATCCCAGCAGACGCGACAGTAAGTTTTTTTGCCCGTGACCTACTTCACGGTTCTAACACATCCACTAGTCCCGAAAGCAGTAGGCCTTACAATTCCACCCCTCAATCCTGCTCTTCCTCCACGAAAGGTTGCCAAGATTCCCTCACGTTTCAGACCGCCTGGTGCAGCTGTCGCTGAGACGACAGGTCATGGTCCCAAGCGTGTCTATCTAGATATTCAAGCTCGCCCACCCGACGTCGCATACCCTCCACGTCCCATCCCCGGAAGTGTTGCCGACCTAGATATTATCATGGATTTGTGTGAATTTCCTTCAAAGGTGGGTGACGATACCTTGTCTACGTCTTCTATTGCCGCTGCTGAGGCACGTTCATAATCATAGTATGTCCGTGACTGCTTGGAGATACTACGGATAGGTGGCGGCCTTGATAATGGCGCGCGTTTGCGACGGGGTGATGTAGACGAGTGGAGGTATATTTATTTAGAAGACGGACCAGTCAACAAGGCAGTAGACCCCAATGAGGTTGCTTTCGACCCGATCATTCGACCTTCGGTGTCCTTGGACCCTAATGCTGGTCTTCTCAAGAAGCCCCGGACGGAATGGGAACTCCCTCTCCAACTTCCTCCTACCCTCGAGCACCGGCCTTACCACACGTTGTCGTCCACCTGCGATCCGGATAACCCCCGTCTTTTCCACATGTTCTGGACAGGGCCGTTCACGGACAAGCCATACCTTGCACTCCTCTCCTTCCTATTCACGCAAAACATCAGGTTACACCTTCACGAGGATGATGCTGACGCTGTCGCTTGTCGGCCGCAGTTCTGGTTATGGATAAATCCGGGTCCGGCAGCCGCCATACCAAATCCCAATGCCCTGCATGATATGTTCGAAAACCTCAAATCCAATCCTTGGGCGTCGCCCTTCCTTCACCCCCGATTTAAGGACGTGATCAAATTCAAAATGTGGAACACAACAGAACAGCTGGATGGCGTGCCAGAAATCAAAGATGAATGGCGAGTGATGAAGGATACGTTATTCAACTCCGGCGGACACATCATCTCTGTTCACCATGACGATGACACCACTTCTGATTCTGACACTTCGTCAGCCAGTTCAGGTGGTGTCACTGCAAAGAGTAACGAAGACGAAATGATCAACCGTCTCGGTTCGAAGTCCGCAGATTCTTATGACCGGTTGTCCGTCATCCTCTCCGACATGGCTCGTTTCGTGTTATGTCATCGTTTCGGTGGTGTCTACCTTGACGCGGACACCATCTTCTTACGTGACTGGGAGGAACTTTGGGGCTGGAAGGGTGCTTTCGCCTATAGATGGTCGCGTCTTGAAAAGTATAACACCGCGGTCTTGCGCATGAACAAAGGTTCAGCACTCGGTTCGTTCCTCTTCAGGACGGCACTGAAGAATGGCCTGGATTTCCATCCTATGACTGTCTCGAAATACACCAAGGACGCCTATCTAGAAGGCCTTCTCCTTCGATTACCGGACGCCCTCTTTGATTCTGCCTGGCTAAACACGGAATATTACCAGCGAGACCGCCCTCCCCAACCCTACTTCACAGAGTGAGTGGCTCGTATTCGGTGTTCTCTGTATCACTGACCTGACGGAACTAAAAAGGTTTGGAGATTTCTTCGATACCCCCCTTCAAAATAGTGCCGCCCCACAGGCACTTGGATTTGAGGGATTCTTCCGCGGCGCATACTCATATCACTTCCACAACTTCTGGTGAGCCATTTCTCACTTGAGCCTTGTGTTCTTACTGACTGTTTATAGGTGGAAACCGTTCGACTCTACAAGAAATTTCCCAGATCTCGGTCCGCGGTTCCTTGAAGGCGAACGCATTGCACACCTCAACAATGAAATTGCATTGAACGCGTCCCGCGCCGCACAAGAGCCACTAGAAAAGGCCACGGAAGATAAACGTGACCTAGACTGGGCAACAGTGCTCAAGCGGTCCTTTGAGGCGTACATTCGTGGAGAGACCCCGAACATGTACGGCGAGTGGCTTCAGTGGTAAGCCTAATTAGCCTCCCAGGCGGTCTTCTCGCGTGGCTTGCGATCACATAGAATGTGTGCTGCGGACTCACAGTCATACTGCCCTTCTGTATACCCAATCGTTCCACTCCACTACAGTGTAAAGATACACGTGCTCGCATCTGACCGATCTCAAAGTACTACAGCCTTCACCCCATAATTTCGCGTTTATTTTTCATCTATAGTTCGCTCAGTGCCCCCAGATGTACAGCGCTACGAGAACAGGGCTACAACGACAATGGATTTACGAGGGGATTCACACCATCTAATTCATTATGACATCTTATACATCCCAATTCTGCTTGCAAAAATCGAGTGAAGTAGTTGCCATATGGCCCACTCCGGTCCTAAGGACGTCTCAATACGCCTACAAGGTTCATCGTTCAATCTTTACCGAGAATCTTAGCCTGGGCCGTGTCAACAGCAGACTTGAGAGATGCGATGACCTCATCCGGTTTGTCTGCACCGAAGATGGCTGTGCCAGCAACGATGACATTGCTCCCTATGAGCGGACGTTACCCGATCAAGCTCGCTTTGCGGGTGCCAGCACACACAGGGGACGTACCTGCTTGGGCACAAGCGTCGACCGTCTTTGGACTTACGCCTCCATCCACCTCGATGTCTTTGGTGGGAAACCGTGCGCGAAGTTCTGCGACCTTGGGCACGCAGCGCTCGATAAATTTTTGCCCGCCACGGCCTGGGAAGGTGCCTTTCAGAGTGCCTGAGAGGAAGCAATGGAAACTACACTCACCAGGATACACGGTCATGACGAGAAGCATATCGGCGAGCTCGCCGACTTCGTCCGATATCGCTGTGGAAGGCGTGTCTGGCGAGATTGCTACCCCGGCCTTCATGTGTCTCTCACGGATAGAGTGGATAAGGGAGATGGGATCCGCTGCGACACGGTGAGCGTACAGGACATAGAGCTATCGTGAGACGGAAGACCGACATGTAGCTTCGATGTGAAAGCAGTAGAGGGATCCTCCGGCGTCTGCAATATCATTCACCCACTGACAACGGCCGATCTTAACTGTTACAGACTCCACGAGAAAGAGGTGTACACCATACCTTCTCTGGTTCAGAAACCATCATATGGCAATCCATGAAAATTCCTGGCACACCCTTAGAAACACTCGCGAGGACGGGGGCACCTGACGAAATAGGACGATGGTTACAGCGATGGGGACGATCAGAACCCGTAACAGTAATCACCCATGGTAATATTCGGGACGAAATGTCTAAAGAGTGCGGTTGATCGGACAAAGAAGGGAGCGCGTTCCACGATACTCTCACCCGTCCATGACATCTTGGTCAATGAAGGCATTCAGCTAAAGGGACGTCTACTGGAGTGCAGGCTCCGCAGCACGTACCCATGTGAAGCCACTGTGCACCCCCTCTTAGCATTCGTTTACACTCGGCAGTAAGCTGACCAAAGTCAGAGGCAAGTACGGAAGGCGAAATAATGGCGGGTGGCATTATGATTATGGTGAGTGAGGACAGACAAGCTATGTGGGTACTCTCAACTCGGACTCGACATAGTCACGTGAACGGATACTTTGCCATAGCCCTTTAGCTTAAGTTTCTTAAACAACTCATCTAAGAATCGCTCATATCCTTGTTAACCTGCAAAAGCTCGAGCATCAACAAGGGTCAATTACCAATGCAACACCGAAAGCATACATGGGGGTTGAAGAAGAGGCTGTTAGGACCCCACGGGAATGGCTTGACCCGCCTGTTCAGAAAATCGTACGCTGGTACCTCGGGCAAATGGCCACCATGTTCTTTCTTGAGGTGCTCTTGATGTTCAGCGTGTTCGGCCTCAACATTCCGTACCCAAGCAATGATAGCGGCAGCTGAAATCGGAGATGTGATGCCGTCAATGACAATTTGTTCAGAGCCCATTACAACGTACTGGTAGGGATGCAAACGAAAAAGCTGGCAAGGGATTCAGCAGGTGAACATCATGATCTTCGAAATGATACAAACCTGATCCTACGCCAAAGTGCAGTCGTGCCTACGAGGTATCCAAGTCAATTCGGACTTTGCGCTGGAGGGCCGATATGAGCGTACCTGCAGCATGGTGCTTGATTGCCTCACGCTTAGCAACCCATTCGGCAGAGGGTGCATCGACTACGACGGAGTAAGGACGAGTCCTTGAGATGGTGCGCACAGCTGTGCGCGTATTACGAGCAACGAGAGACATTGGATTTATTTGTTGTGGAAAACAATGGGAGGAAAACGTGACAGAGGGAATTGGTCACGGATACGAATTGGGGCGGCGCTCGTATGGATTGCCCGAGCTTATGTCATTTTATCTCACGTGACTTGAGAGCAAGAAGGTGACGCGTCGCGACTGTCCAAAGTAAACCCGAGGCGCGCACACTCATTCCAGATATTCTTCCCCTCCCAAATGGTTCCTCGCCCACAGTCATCAGCTGCAGGTGTACTTGCATTACTGGCAGAGAAGGAGCCCTTGCTAAAGCAGCATGCACTCAAGGCCCTGATTTCTCTCGTTCCTCAATTCTGGGCCGAGATCTCTGAGCACATCGCGCTCATGTACGTGCTTGAGATTTCGTCCGACCTTTTGTGAGTCTCACAGAGTTATAGCGAGTCTCTTTATGAAAGCCCGGATCTACCTACCGAGGCGCGCAACTCAGCCGCTCTTCTCGCCAGCAAAGTGTATTACTATCTCGAAGAGTACGATGAAGCCTTGACCTTTGCACTCGGTGCGGGAAATGCTTTCCAGCCAGAGAGCAGCATTCCTGGGGACGACGAATATATCGAGACCTTGATCTGTGGGTTCTATCTCTGGGTTCACAGGCTTTCACTGACTTCTGCCTTCTGCAGCCAAGGCTATTGACAGATATATCGAAGCCCGAACGGAAGACCAGTCAGGTATCCAGGCCAAAGTTGACCCTCGTCTACAAGATATCATAGAGAGCATCTTTTCCCAATGTATCCGAAACGGAGAATATAAACAGGTGAGACCCAGTTGCGTATCTAAAAAGTCGTCGTCCCATCTGAATACCTGCATTGCAGGCTATCGGCATCGCTCTAGAATCTCGTCGTCTGGATATAATCGAACTGCTATACGAGAAGACCCAGGATAGTAGTCTGCTCGCTTATTCCATGGAAGCCGTCCTCGACAACCACTTCCCATTGTCATATCGTGATCAAGTGCTCAATTTCCTCTACCCGCTGTTCCCATCACCGACATTAGACTCTAAATCTCCATATATACATTCCTTGACACGGCTTTTGGTCACTTTGAGCAACCCTGCGCTCACTGTATCTCTGCTGGATTCTCTAGTGCCCAAGGAAAAGCTCGTTGCATACCAATTAGCTTTCGATTTGGTGGAAGGCGGCGCTCAGGATTTCTTAGAGACTGTACGGAATGATTTGCCCGCGGGAGACGAGGTACGCTTGATAACTACTTGAATAATCCATGCAGTAAATATGACGAGACCAGACCTCTAGCTCTATTTTCGAGACCCTGCGAAAGATTCTGGGTGGACGTGAGTCTGTAAAGCTCTACCTGGAGTTTTTGAAGAAAAACAACAAAGCCGACCTCTTAATCCTGAAGCACACAAAGGTGCCGCAGTGTTCACTCAACGCGTTTTCAGCTGATTCTGAATCTTCGTACTTCAGGACTCGCTCGAGCCACGTTCATCTGTTTACCACAATGCAGTCACCCTTCAAAACGCTTTCATGCATGCAGGCACAACTTCGGACTCTTTCCTACGAGACAATCTTGATTGGCTCGGCTATGCCTCTAATTGGTCCAAATTTACCGCTACAGCCGCGCTTGGGGTTATCCACAAGGGTAATTTTGAGCAGGGCATGGTCATCCTAGGACCATACCTTCCCGGAGAAAATGGAGGCGAGAGCAATCTGGCGGGTGCCGCTTATTCAGAGGGTGGAGCATTGTATGGGCTAGGACTCATCAATGCAGGCGTCGGCGCCATTAGTTCGGGTGGGGGAGGTCGGACTGTAGAAGACTACCTCCGCAACATTCTCAAGGCTGCTCAAGGCGAGGTCGTCCAGCATGGCGCTGCCCTAGGTCTTGGTATCGCGGGTATGGGTGGACGTAATGTGGAGGCATATGACGATTTAAAGCAAACGCTCTTTACTGACACTGCCGTTGGAGGCGAGGCTGCTGGATATGCAATGGGTCTCATCATGCTGGGCACTGGTGACTCCACGTACGCAAACGAGATGCTCACTTATGCACGGGAAACCCAGCACGAAAAGATTATTCGCGGATTGGCCGTTGGTTTGGCATTTCTATACTTCGGCCGTCAAGACCAAGCGGACGAGATTGCGAAAGAGTTGTTGGCGGAGAAGGTCGGTCAACTCCCTATAGCAATGCCGTGGCTCACACCTATATAAGGATCCCATTCTTCGATATGGTGGCGTCTACACCCTCGCTCTCGCCTATGCCGGGATACCCAATAACGATGCTGTCCGTCGATTGCTGCACACCGCTGTTTCGGATACCTCGGATGATGTCCGCAGGGCTGCGGTCACGGCTCTCGCTTTCCTGCTCTTCAAAAACCCCCGTCAGGTTCCTCGGATTGTACAGCTCCTCAGTGAGAGCTATAACCCCCATGTTCGCTGCGGTGCGACACTTGCCCTTGGCATTGCCTGTGCCGGAACAGGACTTCAAGACGCTATCGAGATTCTCGAACCAATGACGAAGGATAGCGTAGACTTTGTCCGGCAAGGGGCATTTATAGCCCTCGGTATGATCCTTGTGCAGCAGTCTGATGCCTCCTCCCCTTCCCTGGCTTCCATTCGGGCAACGTATGCCAAAATTGTGGGTGACAAACATGAGGACCCGATGGCTCGTTTCGGTGCCGCTCTTGGCCAGAGCTTTATCGATGCGGGCGGTCGTAACGTGACCATCAGCTTGCAGAGTGGGGCAGGCACTAAGAACACCAGCGCTATCGTTGGGATGCTGATGTTCTGCCAGTTCTGGTATTGGTACCCCCTAGCACATTGTGCCAGCCTAGCATTCCAGCCGACTGGGATCATTGGCTTGACAGAGGATCTCAAAGCGCCCAAGTTCGATTTCGTCTCGAATGCAAAGCCCAGCTTGTTTGCATACCCATCATTGATGAAACCACCGAAGAAAGAAATGACGGCGAAACTCACAACGGCAGTTCTTTCGACCACTGCAAAAGTCAAGGCACGGGAGAGGAAAAAGGCTGCCTCGGAGGACGTGGCAGAAGGTGTAAGAGTCTGATTCAGCCCTTGAATCGTTTGCGTACCTAATGATTGAATGCAGGACGCCAGAAAGGAAGGTGACGTTGAGATGAAATCTGATGAAGCGCCGTCAGCACGGCATGGTGACATCTCCCCCATCAACGAATCCATCTCAAACACTCCAGAGGTTCAATCCTCTGAATCCAAGAATGCCAATAAGCGCAAAGAGCCAAGCTGGGAGAGCCTCCCAAACTTCTCACGGGTCACCCCGGCGCAATTCCAATATGTCGTCTTCCCGCCGAACAGCCGCTATCAGCCAGTGCGTCCAGTGTCGGCACGCGAACCAACGATCAAGGGAGGGAAATGGGTGGCAGGTCCACAAAAGACGTCGCAGCCTGAGAAGTTCGCTGGTGGTGGAGGGATTCTATTGTTGGTGGACGAACGTCCTGGTGAACCACAAGAATTCATCGAGCTAAGCACAATTACTTCCCCGGCGCCTCAAACCACACCTCCAAGCAACACTGAGACAGGGACAACCACCGTGGCGAGAACTGACCGGAACATTGCACTTGACGCGAATGGACCCGAGGCGGAGGTGCCAGCACCATTTGAGGTGAGTCGAGGCTTAATCATGTCGATCTGGGATTGTGTGTTGATAAACAAAAAAAAATAGTATCAGTTCGATGACGATGACGCATGAAAATGTTAATTAATTGTAGTCCGAAATTGAGATACATTTTAATTCTTTTAATTTAAACACAACACCAAAAATGTAAAAGAAAAGGAGGAAAAAGCGTGAGCGTGACCACATGTGACGAGATTGGTTTGTGGTCGCGTTTTCCCCCGTTTTGGTTTTTTATCATCGCGCGTTTGATTTCCTCGACTCGACCCAAACTCTTGTTGACTGCCACCACCATCATTCCATCTCTCCATCTTCATGGCCGATCGCACCAACGCTAATCGTAGAGAGCGTGCGTTCACCGTTCACCCCTCCTCACCCCCTTATCTTACCAATGTCTGATATCAGAGTACAAGGCGAAGGCTCTTAAACAGGATGAACTCAGGAAACGTCGCGAGGAGCAGCAAGTCGAGATCCGGCGGCAGAAGAGAGAGGAAAACATCGCCAAGAGGCGTAACTTTGTCTCCACAGCTTCCATTGACTCCGATGAAGAAGCATCTTCTGGGGCTTGGGAGAGCCCTGTCCGTGTTATTTCCTAATTTCGCTCATAGACGCTCATCTACTCAGCAGCTCGACGAGGAAATGATTACTGGCGTTCTCTCAGATGATCCCGAACGCCAGCTTGATGCCACCACTAGATTCAGAAAGCTTCTTTCAAAAGAGAAGAATCCACCAATTGAAAAGGTTATAGAATGCCGCGTCGTTCCTCGTTTCGTTCAGTTTCTGCGGGAAGGGCACTCTATGCTCCAAGTAAGTACCGTGCCTCCTTTTGTCTCCTTGGATCCTGAGCTTCCTTGCACAGTTTGAGGCAGCCTGGGCTTTGACAAATATCGCTTCTGGCACCCAAGAACATACCCAGGTGGTGATCAAGGCTAATGCTGTGCCTGAATTTATCAAGCTCCTTTCGTCCCCTGTATTGGATGTCAGCGAGCAGGCTGTGTGGGCATTGGGTAACATTGCAGGCGATAGTCCTCAATGTCGGGATTATGTTCTCCAGCAGGGTGCCCTCCGGCCATTGTTGAGTCTCCTGAGCGAAAACCACAAGATCAGTATGCTTCGCAATGCTACATGGACGTTAAGCAACTTTTGTCGTGGAAAGTCTCCTCAGCCCGACTGGGAATTGGTTTGTTTTAGCATCTCTCACCTCGTGATATTTACTTCGCCCTGACTATGGCTTCCTTAGATCGCTCCCGCTCTGAACGTTTTGACAAAACTCATTTACTCGATGGATGATGAGATTCTTATTGACGCTTGTTGGGCTATATCTTACCTTTCCGATGGCTCCAACGATAAGATCCAGGCTGTCATTGAATCCGGTGTCTGTCGTCGTCTTGTCGATCTTCTCATGCATCCTTCCACGTCCGTTCAGACCCCTGCGCTGCGCTCGGTTGGCAACATAGTGACGGGAGATGACCTGCAAACCCAAGTCGTGATTGCGTCTGGCGCGCTACCAGCACTCTTATCGCTGCTGTCCTCGCCAAAGGATGGCATCAGAAAAGAGGCCTGCTGGACTATCTCTAACATCACGGCTGGGTCATCCCCTCAGATTCAAGCCGTCATTGACGCCAATATCATCCCTCCTCTCATCAATATCCTCTCCAACGCAGACTTCAAAACCCGAAAGGAAGCATGTTGGGCGATTTCCAACGCTACGTCCGGTGGCTTACAGGAACCGTCTCAGATCCGTTATCTAGTCTCACAAGGCTGCATCAAGCCTTTGTGCGACCTCCTTACGATGATGGACAACAAAATCATCCAGGTTGCTCTTGATGGTTTAGACAATATCTTGAAAGTGGGGGAGAGTGATAAGCAGGCAGCAGGTCCGGGAGCCACCAATAAGTACGCACAATACGTGGAGGAAGCAGGTGGCATGGTCACCATTCACAACCTCCAGCAACATGACAACATCGATATTTACAAGAAGGCGTACAATATTATGGACAAATACTTCCCTGATGAAGAAGAGATGGACGCTGGTGTATCGGCAGCTACAGTCGACGCTAGCGGCGCATTCTCTGTAAGTGCACAAGTGTCACCTGAGCCCCTTCTGATTAACAATTTTCTCCCTAGTTTGATACCGGGAACAATGCCCCGCAAGGCGGTTTCAGCTTCGGTCAGTGAAGATGTGCCTGCCCTTATTAGCCACATTCCCCCCTCTTGCTTTACGGTTCTCATACCGTTCATGTCCAATACATCATTCTTGCCTGTCATTGTTCTCTAGTTAGCTGACGGTTCCTATGAATTACGTTCCGAATAAGTCTTTTGTTGAAGTTCTGTGCCCTCTTCTTTGTCGACCGCTGCTGCACCATATTTTCATTCAGTTCTCATGATTGGACGACATTTCAAGCATTATAGATATCTCATGTTGTGTTGGGTATACGACAGTAGCAGAAAGGACACGCAACAAGCAATATGTAGTTTTGGTTCCTCCTAAGGATGGACGAGATGATTGACGCCGGCCCGACTGACACTCGCGGCTTGCGCACTCTGAACCCGAATGGCTTCACAAATCTTGCCTCTAGGTAAAAACGCCTGTCCAATTCTTCATCTCGATGGTTGATACGATGTTGGTTTACAGAACTAATAGATAGATGTATCGGTTCGCGCATATGGGTGGTTATGAAAAACGACCACGAGTTCACCGGGACTCTGCTTGGGTTCGACGACTTCGTCAGTGAGTCCTTCGATCAGATCTCTCAACTCGTCGCTGGAATGCCATACCTTCCCCGTTCTCGATAGATATGGTTCTAGATGATGTTACAGAGTAGTACGTCAAGCCTATATGCCTCTTTCCTTTTCGTCAATAGCCCGACGTCGTCTTGCTTACTCTAGTGAAATGACACCGAAGGGTCGCAAGTCGACGAAGCTTGCGCAGACGCTTTTGAATGGGAACAATATATGCATGGTAATGCACCACACAAGTTGGTTCCTTGGTGTTGATTGACCCATGTTGGTTATAGTTGGTACCTGGGAGCGACGGGCCAGAACAAGCGTAGCCAATAGCACAGCGCTCTGGAACCTCCTTGTAGCGTCCGTGCATGATATTATCGGCGGCTTGTGGGGACCCCTATCGCCTTGTATTGTACAGACAGCACACGTCTTTTTTCCCTGAGAGAAAAATCATTTGCGCGCGGGATTCTCATGAGTCGCGCGTTTCCCTCAACTCCGTCATGGAGCTTCCAAACCCATGTGAGGGTTGGATCAAGTTTTGTGAGATATCCCTGCCATTCGAAGAATAAAGTGATGCATGTCGTTGGCCGACCCGTCCTCTGCATGCTGTATGCTGCAAATGCAAGCTTTAAGCACCAGCTTTTACCCACACAGTCCACGAGTCACGTGACCAGAGCGAGGAGCAAAGGGCGCTGTATCGAGAAAACGAAATGAAATTGTTGACCACGACGCGATGCCTGTCCGTCTCCGCCTGTCGTTGCACGGTCACAGAAACAACCGTATATTCCACCTCGTCGCCATAGACCTCCGAAAACGCAGGGATGCGAAGCCCATAGAGCTTCTCGGAATATACGACCCCCGTTTGCGCCTCGGCCAGGAGCATAAGACGATGCAATGGAGCGTGGAACGGATAAAGTACTGGCTCGAAAGGGGCGGTGCTCTTCCAAGCAAGCCGGTCGTAAAGCTCCTCGAAAGGGTCCGTATCTCCTCCTTTTCCCTGACCATTTTTCCGTGTTCGTTCTGAACGTTGTCCACAAAGGGAGGTATCATTCCCCCAGACTCCAAATATCACCCAAAATCGCGGGAAGCGACCCCTGCTCCTTCAAGCGAATCACACACCGCGCAACCTTCGCCTTCATGAGGAGGACGGAAACGTTCGACGGGAAGGGGAGTCGCTGTACAAGTCGTAAAAATGCGCTTCTCTTATATAACGTCCAGCACAGAATGGGGCCCTAGATAGACACTAACACGCTTCTACCACCACCCTTACGATCCCGTACTCATGTGCGCTCCTCGAGCAACACGACTATGTCAGGGCGCTGAGCAATCGTCGCCAAATCCGCTGCCGTATATTCGTCCGCGTCCTGCCATATTTCATTTAATTAGATTTCTTTTGTGAAAATATACGAATAGCAAAACAACAGTGTGTGTGCGCGCGCACTCACTTTGAGTGTTTTATCGGCACCGTGCTTGAGCAAAAGCTCGACCGCGGCTATGTTCCCTCGATCTGCAGCCAAGTGCAGCGCAGTGTAGCCCTGCAGAATTCAAAAGGGGGTTCGGTTTGTTAGCCGTAGACAATGAACACCACCGTTTGTGGCAGATACTTACGTATTCATCACGGGCATCGATGTCCAGGTCCTGGGAGACTTGGAGAAACGCAGACAAGGCGGCGACGTCGTCTCCCATAGCGCAGCCGTGTAGTCCCGCGGCTTCTTCGTCCTCTGGCGGTTGGGACATGACGCTGACGGAGACTCCCATACCCGTTCCACTACCGCTGCTCCTCTCAGCTGGCTCCTCTGTCTCATCCGTCGCTGCGGCTGTGGTGG